>CAUYON010182738.1:0-15761 GCA_963573935.1 Arctocebus calabarensis | reverse complement strand
ACATTGCTAGCACAGTGGCCTTCCTCGAACTTGCCACCCTGAGGGCTAATTAATCTTGTTTTAATTGGGAGGGTAATAGGTGGGGCCACACCTATGGTGCATCTTAGAAGGGTACAGGAGAAACTTACTAAATGCAGAATAAAATGTCTTCATATTAATAACTAAGAAAATGCCATGAAGGCTATGTTAAACAGTTTGATGAAAACATTTTATCAGATTGTATATGAAACCAGCACATTGTACCCCTTGATTGCACTAATGTACGCAGCTATGATTTAATTTAAAAAAAAGAAAGAAAAATAGCATTCATTTCTTTAAATGAAAAGATACAGTCTAGATAATTCATGAAATACTAATTGCATTAAACTCTCCATTGGTTAAGTCATCATATGCATTTTTGTCTTATTTCTCCCTTCTGTTTGGTAGAAAATTGTAAACTAGATTGTGCTGCAGTTAACAAGCAACCTAAAAATATTAGTGGCTTTTAATAATGCTCATACCCATGCTCATGCTGCATGGTCTACCCTTGGTTGGTATAGCTCTATTCTACATCCTGTTCACTTCAAAGCCCAGCTGATAGAGTAGCCTAGAACATTGCTGGTTGTGGTATCAGAAGGAAAAGAGAACATGGTAAACCATGCTCTGATTCTTAAAGCTTCTGCATGGAAATGAGACATAGCAAGTCTGATCACAATTCGTTGGTCAAAACAAGTCACATGTCCATGACTGACTTCAGTTTCTCAAGGAAGTTTACTTTTCCCTAAAAAAAAAAAAGGTAGTATATGTTTGTAAATCATATTACTGTCTGCCATAGCAATGAATCTATGAAGAAATGTATTCTAGTATAACACTGTATTAGAATTTTGAGGATAATATTATTTACTTGAATATAAAGAAAGAGACAATTACATGAAACAATTTTGGTATTTTAAGTATAACCTACTAGAATATGGCTGGTAGGTTTGGATGGGAGGGAATAAATAAATGACCTGTTGAATTTTGTGTAGTTATGCTTTATAATAACTCAGTACCATAAAGTTTGTTTACAACAACTTAGTACTAAGAAACCCTGAATGGATACTGATTCCATGAAATATTTCTTTTAAATGTATACCAAATTAAGCTTAGATTTAAGCTAGTAGTATTTCTTGGACAAATTATGATTTATTGGAATAATATTCATCATTATCATGAATGAGTACCTGGATATAAATGGCACTTTTTCTAATATTGCACACAAGTACTAAATAGGAATGGTTCCATTTTATCCAAGAAAATGCAATCTAAATAGAAAAAAGAAACAAAGACATATTGGGCTAGAGAATTTTTTTAACAAATACTAGGAATTTGGGGGTATGGTTCTTGAGACAAAGTCTCACTCTGTCACCCAGTCTAGAGTACAGTGGCATCATCATAATTCACTGCAACCTCAGACTCCTGGGCTCAAGTCATCTTTCTTTGTCAGACTTCTGAGTAGCTAGGACTACAGGCATATGCCATCACACACAGCTAATTTTTCTAATTTTTTTTTTTTTTTTTGTATAGATGGGGTCTTGCTCTTGCTCAGGCTTATCTCGACTCCTTGCCTCAAATTATGCTCCTATCTTGGCCTTCCAAAGTGCTAGGATTACAAGGATGAGCCACCACAACCAGCTAGAATTTGTTTTAAATATATTTCTTTATTTTCTGCCAGCCAAGTGGATAATCTTAAATTAAAATATTAATGTTTAATTTATATTTGTATTTGTGATGAGACATTTTTATTTTTACTTGAATTCTTTAGTTGAATTTGTCATAGGTAAAAAATTATCTCCCATTACCTAGACCATGTAGATTTTCTTTCTTTTTGGATATATTAGACGGTCATTACAATAAGTAACTTGAATATTTGGAAGGTAACGAGGCTTTTAATTACAAAGGATGTTAGCTTCATTGTTTTAATATAAAGTTTTTGATATCTTTTATATAATACAAATCTTCATGAGGATAATGGCTCATTATTTTTGTTAAAAATATCTGCTGAGATCATGCAGATTAAAGTTGAAAACCAAAAACTCACGTTTAAAATGTTTTTAAAACTGTGAAACTGAGTCTATTTTTGTTCAAAAAGAAGTGTGAAAAACTAAATGTACTGTACTAGTTAGGCAATTAAAAACTTTGTTTTCAAAAATATGGCTTTAAAAGTTCCATTTTTTTTTTACCACATCTATAAAACCAATGTAAAACATTGGTTATGGAAAGTAAAAAAAGAAAATGAATGGAATAAAATATTAATAACAGATAAATCCAGATTATAGAGTGTACAAAGCACCTTGAGAAATTAAAGAGACAATGCTGTTGAATATAGGGTTCCTTCTTTGAAAATATTCACAGTATAATGGGAGATGCTAAGACTAGCAAATAGGTAACTGATGGAAGCATAATTTATGTATGGTTATCTGGTACAATTATCTAGTTATCTAGTAGGCCATTCAAAACCATTTAGGTCTTGACTCAACACATAACAAATAAACAAATTTAGTTCATAATGGAAATTAGCTTACTGCTTCTTTAGACTGTCAAAACAAAGCTATTAAAGTTATGGAGATTATATTCTCACTCTAATGAGTTTTCTAGTCAATGGTGCCTGAAATTTTTACTTCACTTCAGTCTTAAAATTTTGAAATTTTGGAGTTTGTTTGAGACCTATTTGAATGTTGAAAAAACAATCAGCCTCCCTTTTGCCTACATCTCTAAGTCTCTGTTTGCAAAAAGATTAGTTTATAGACCTATGCAACTATTGGGATGTTAGCTTTTCATTGTCAAGTGAAGGAATGGAGTTATAATAGAGCTAAATGGGGCTCAAGCCCCACCTCTCTAATACTGCCTCCATATATGCATACTATCCTGGAAAATGTGGGTGATGATATCTATTTTATTTTCTACTTTGGAAAAACATTTATATATTTATTTTGAGACAGAGTATTGCCCTGGATAGAGTGCTATGGTGTTATCATAGCTCACAGCAACCTTCTGTGTTTGAGTAGTCCTCTTGCCTCAGCCTCCTGGGTAGCTGGAACTACAAGCATACACCATTATGCCTGGCTAATTTTTCTATTTTTAGTAAAGACAGGGTCTCATTCTTGCTCAAGGCTGGTCTCAAACTCTTGAGTTCAAGCAATCCACTGGCCTCAGCCTCCCAAAGTGCTAGGATTACAGGTAGGAGCCATTGCACCTGGCCTGGAAAAATATTTAAATGACAGAAAGAAATAGAGTACAATCTAACAAATACACATCTACCAGCATTTAAAATGGACACACATTAATATTTTGTCATATTTGCATCCAAACTTTTTTTTATAAGGTTGTCTGTATTTCCATTCAGGCTCCTTTCTCAGAGGTATGTGTTAGCGTTGGCATGTATCCTTCTAGTATATATTTATATTTTTTGCGACACATAGATGTATTCAGAAACAATACATTCAAGTGAATTTTACTTAACTATAAAACAACATGGAATGTAAACAGAGGGATATAGGATCTTGATACAGTTCAAAAATTCGATACAGTGATCAAATCAGACCCTGATTGAAACTCCTAAACTCATACTCCTTAACTGACTTTCAAGACAACATATGATCAGATTTCCTTAACTTTTCTTTCTTTGGTTTCATCTTTGAGTATTCTTTTTTAATGTTCCCCACTGCACTGTTGCCTCCGCCATATTGCCTTTAAAATGTTTGATCTCTACAGCCTTTCCACATACTTATCTTGCACAAAATACTTCTACCTTCAACTCTTCTCATCCTTCTACACTCAATTTAAACTCTTCTGGGAAATCTGCACTAATCCTTCCAAAATAGTACACCAGAGCAAAATTAAGACATTTTAGAAACCTCAAATACTAAAAGTTGTATAAGGTGTATATCTGTCATCCTACCACCACATTATTCACAATGTACACAGTAAGTGGAATGAAGTCTGAAATTTGGGTTTTCTAGGACTTATTATTTTTATGATTTTATTTTTTGAAGTATGTGGTATCAAAGTTCTTTCATAAAATTTCTTTACTTGCTTGGGGAGTATTTAGCACTATGCCAGCAGTCTGTTCTTAACCCATTGCAGTGCTAATTAAACTATGTTTTCTTATGATTTTTCTGTATATTTCACTAGACTAGAAATAATTTGATGATAGGAATCATTTCTTGTTTCGCATTCTATCCGCAGAACAAGGACAGCGCCAGGAACATGGATGTTGAATAAATATTCGTTAAATGAAAAAAAATTACTGTTAATCTACTTTTTTCATGGTATGCAATTACTTAGTCAAACGCCCTGCCTTCTTTAGTTTTATACTTTGAACTAAGCAATTCTGACCTGGAAGAACATAAAGATCAAGGTTCTTCCTGTGTGTTGTACTCACACTATAACACAATGAGTCTTCACTTAGAAGAAACATAAATATAAAAAACTACATCTAAAAGTCCAAACTATTTCTATACTATTTCATAATTTATGAAATATTTCAAAATATCTCATTTTATCCTCATAACAATTTGATAAACAGATACTTTTTTATCTCAGTTTCACATATAAGACAACAGACTTAAGTTAAATGACGTGGCAGGACTAAAACTCAAGACCAGGTCTTCTGAGTCTTCATGACTTCTCTAAATGGAAACCTGTGTGTCAATTTATGGCTACTGAGAAATGTAGTTATTCCTTGCATTGAGAATTCCCAGCCCGAATGCTTATTAATCTTAATCATAGTAAGCAATCATATAATTAGAAAATATCTTCCAAATGACTGGTAAATCAATAGATTTTATATTTCAAAAGAAAGAGAAAGTAGACTTAGGACTTTTCTCTTTCTTATCTTCCAGAATCTTTATAAACTTGAGAATCTCTAAATTATATACTAATTTTTTCTTTATTCTGTGTTAAAGTATTGAACTTGAGCTTCAGAAAACATGAAGGTCCAGCTTATTTCTTTTTAAGTTGTCAACATTTTTATAAATTTTTTAACTTTAGAATATTAGGGGGTACACACATTTTGTTTATATACTTTGATTTTTGCACAGAATGAGTTAAGGTTATAGATAAGCCCTCCACGTAGACATTGTTCACCATACCCAATAGGTGTGGGTTTAACCATCCCCTTCTCCCTACTCAGCTTGATTTTCATTGAGAGTTATTTCCATATGTGCACTTAGGTATTGATCAATCATTCCAACCTGGTATCAAGTACATGTGTTTCTCCATTTCTATGATGTTTCACTTGGAAGAATAGTGTCCAGTTCATCCAGGTTGTCAGAAAAGATACTAGATCACCATTTTTATGGCTAAGTCCTACTCCATAGTATGCATATGCCACATTTTATTAATCTGCTCATGTATTGGTGGACACTTGGGTTGCTTGCACATCTTTGTGATTGTAAATTGTGCTGCTATAAACATTTGCCTACAGGTGTTCTTTTTATGGAATGTCCTTTTTTCCTTTGGGCATATACCCAGCAGTGGGAATGCTGAATCAAATAGTAGGTCTACTTTAAGTTTGAAACTGTTTTTACACTGTATAAAGGTGATAAAGTGTTTTAAAACTATTGAAAAAAGAGTTTTTTCTTTCTTTTTCCAAAATTCACTTTGCTTTTGGGCTGTTCTCTAGATCATTAACTGTGGCCCATACTGTATCGTAGTCTCTTTTTTGTCTGAGGAATAAACAGCTTATCTAAATCTTCTCTACTCCTGACAGTATTCTTCATCTTTCTAAATCCTTTAACCAGATTTGAGCCTCCTTTCTCATGATTGATGAAGTTGCCAAATTTATTATACTGTTTTAAGAAGAGGGAGGGTAGTAGATATAATCTTGATTCACTTTTGTTCCCCTTTATTGTCACACTTTAGTCAGTCATTCCCCTTTCCTTATATTTGTCACATCAGCCTTTCTGCTGATGCATTCTTTTTGGTGCATATATATTATAATACAAGATACTCCATCTCTCTCTCCATGTCTCCCAATAGTAAGGACAGGAATCATGTTACGTAGAACATCACTTAGGCATTCTTTCCATTTATAATCCTTACATTGACTGAGTTATATAAATACATTTATCTGGTGTTTTGTAATTTAGCATATCATGATAAACTCTAAACTTTATCTTTTCTTCCCCTTTTTTCTCATCACTTTGACCCTGCTTTTCACAAAACTACTTTTATAGTTCCTTTCCTATTTTGAAACATGTCTTAGAAAAATAGTTGCTGCTATTATTTGTACATCTAAACTCCCCACATTTGTCCTTTTTAGCAAGTGTTTCCTCTCCTTCGTTATATTAAAACTGATTTTTAAAGCTTCTTGCCATCACTTTTCTCAGTCCCTCAGTTAGATTAGACCCTGTACCCTGTCCTTCTCCCCACCCCCTTTTTTTTCTTTTGCAGTTTTTGGCCAGGGCTGGGTTTGAACCCACCACCTCTGGCATATGGGGCCGGCGCCCTACCCCCTTGAGCCACAGGCACCGTCCTCCTTCTCCTTTTAAAACTCTCTTTCCCTGTCTCTGTAATACCACTTTTTATATTTAATCCTGGCCATAGGATTGAGTCTTGCTCTGTCTGGCTCCTAAACAAGCATTGTCCAGGTTTTATCCTCAGCTGCTCTCCCACCATGAATAATCTGTTTTGATGAAGTTGTTATTGTTGTTCTCTTGTAATTTTAATTATCACTTCAATATAAATATCTCTCAGATCTGTCTCTGTTTCATTTCCAATTCAGCTTTTTCCAGCAGTTTGCTAGAAAGTCGTATAAGACATTTTGTTTTCAGCCACTTGTGATTTTACATGTACAAAATATAATTATTTTAATCTTCCCAAATTGTCTTCTCTATCTCTATTGTGCCATTCATCCATTTGCTCAGGCTTGAACTCCTTGAATAATGTTTAATTTTTCCCTCCCCATTATTCTTTGTACTTGATGAATGACCTAATTCTCTCATGTCTGGTTATCTGTATGTCCTCTACCTCAGCCTCATCTCTCCTTCTGCTGTCATGATCTCAATTCAAGCCCTGATTACATATTCCATTTCCTATTGAAATAGTTTTCCAACTGGTCTACCTGCCCCCAGTTTTTCTCCCTTCCAGAGATACCACTTCTTCCTCACCATTTTCGTAAAACATAAATTCAATTACATACTTCTCATATTCAAACATCTAAGAACACTCTTGTATCAGAATAAAGTTCATACTCCTCTATGCTTAATAGGGATAAAACATCCACTTGGTATATCCAGGAAGATGCACAGCTTTGAAGAGATTGCCATATCTGAAACATGACACAAGAATTACTCTGGTAACTTAAGGAAGAAAGGAAAAAGAAATGGCTATTGGAATTATTAGCCAGACCAGGGAATTTTCTCTCCACATTCATAACTCACATTGCTGTACAACATCAACTGTGATAACTAGGTAGGCTGCCCTGACTTCACTTCCCCAAGGAAAGTCAAGAGACTTTATCAGTTGACTGAGTTAACTTTTTGCCAATTGGAAGGAGCTTCAAAATAGAAATTAGGTTGTTATGAAAAAATAGAAATTTTATCCCTTTTCAAATAAAAACAAATTTTCTTCAGCCTATCATTGATAGATCTCCATAATATGACTCCATATTTTCTCCTTTCTTTCCTGCTGCATTTCTCCCACATATCACACCCTTGCCAAATCAGTCTGCTCCTTATTGATGGCACCTTTGTTCAGTATGTTCACATAACTTGAAATATTCTTTCCGAACCATGAACTCCCAATTTCCAGATTTGAAAGCCATTTAAAGCTAAGCAACATATCTCCTCCAAATAGTTAATCCAGAATCAACAAAAAAGAATTTATCTCCTTTTTTTTTTTTTTTTAAGAGACAGAGTCTCACTTTATCGCCCTTGGTAGAGTGCCCTGGTGTCACAGATCACAGCAACATCCAACTCCTGAGCTTAGGCGATTCTCTTGCCTCAGCCTTCCCAGTAGCTAGGACTATAGATACACACCTACCACAACGCCCGACTATTTCTTTGTTGCAGTTTGGCCGGGGCTGGGTTCGAACCTGCCACCTTCAGTGTATGGGGCTGGCACCCTACTCACTGAGTCACAGGTGCCATCCGAATTTATCTCCTTTTTTATGGAGTCTTTGTTAGTATTTGTCTTGTGTGCCTTGAATTATTATTTGAATGTTTTCTCCTAGACTCATTAATGAAATCATGATAGTCAAGGACCAGGTTTAATTTATCTTTGATTACCCAGTAGTGCCTGATAGTGAATTGCATTTAGGACATGCCAGGAAAACATTTGGTGAACTGAATTATGACTTGAATAAATGAATTGATTAAATAATGAATGAATAAAAAAAGAAAGAAAAAGATTATAACATTAACTCATTGACTGAATTAATCACTTTAGTAGTTAAAGACATTTTGATATGTTAATAAATGTTGAAATGTTCTGGGTGAAGTTACCATTATCAAAGATTTGCATAGGTGGTATCATTTAAACATTACTTCTAAGCAAAACAATATTTTTATATTATTTATAAATGTATAATATATGCATTAAAGAGAGACAGATGAAAGTTTATAGCATTTATAAAATTCCATGAGATATAATTATATTATATATACTACATATATTAGATATATACTATTTCCCTTCACTGTTTATGTATTTATTAACAACTTTGTACTGTTCTTATGATTATAATACACAGTTGATGAGAAATATTACTTGATCTGAGCATTATAACCCCTGGGTGCTTAAAACTTGATAATAAAATATGAAACATCAGTGGTAACACATAGTAATAAAAATCATTCTGTGTATTGTGCTCAGTATAGCAATTGCATCGTTGTTTCACAGAAAGGATAACTGATTATAATCCTGTGTGGGTGTATAGCTCATCTGTGGGAGGCTGTTTCTATGCATACCTATTTTTCTAAGAACAAAAGTGAAGAAACATTCTTCATTTTTATGAATATTTACTTATTAAGAATATGGCCCATTTAAATGTACATCACATGGTTTGTAGAAGCATTACATGGAAGAGTATAAAGAAGAAATGAAAATTTTATTTTGCATGTACTGTAAAAGACAGCTTGAACTACTGAAGAAAATTCCTGGTACCATAGCTCTACCTCTAATTTTGAAAATGGTAATTGAATTCTAACCTTAAAATAACTAAAACTTCAGAGATATAACATTACATAGCATGAATAGGTTTGTAAAGTATACATTTCTCCATATGCAATGCTATTTTCTTTTTAAAAATTGTGGTATGATCTTTTGGGAAAATATTTGGCCACAGTGTTAATAAAACCCACACTTGGGAAGCAAATATTTTAAAATCACGTTTTGATGGAAGTAAAATAACTTACTAATAAAATAAATCCCCAAAGTACCTAAGGCTATTTAAATATTTAGCATGATAAAAAGAATTCATGAATTTATGAATTCATGATAAAATTATAGTTTAACAAAATAGAACATAGTCATTTAGTTTCTATTCTTCTTCCTAACATAAAGTAGCAGGTTAATACGCATTCTCTGTATTGTTTGGTTTTGTTGTTTTGTTTTTAATAAGCTGTGTCCTCACCCTTTGCGAAAGCCACTGGATTTCAATAATGAACAAGCCAATCTGGCTGAAAGAAGGTAGAGATACAGACAAGTAGAGCAACTATCTAAAGTGGTAAGCTATTGATATTAAATAAGTTTACTAGGAGAAAAAGAATCAGTCAATAAACTGGAAGAACGTGTTAGTAGAAGTTATAGTTCTGAAGATCTGAGAACTTTTTAAAACCATCTTATCGATTTATGAATTCTGTATATTTGATAATTTTTGTTTGCTTTTGGTGTTCCTCTATGACATGGTAATCCTATAAAATAAATCAAATATTTCTTAAAATACCATCTTCATTAAAATCATCTTGAGGACCTCATTTTGAACCTACTAGATCTGTATTTCTGGGAGGAACCTAGGAATCTGCATTTTAACCCCCACAAGTGATTCTTATATATATAGAACTAAAATTTAAAAATTACTGCAGTAGCTTAACTGTGTTTGGGTATAATTACATTGCTTTTGCAATGATGTCTTTATTTTCTTTGCTTACTTACTGTTTCTGCAATCTAATTAGAAGCCACTATTCTTGACTTTCTTTTAGGCGGAGTGAGTTGCTTCCTCCTCTATTCCTTCAGCCCCCATAAGTATGCTTGTATTGCACTAATTGAGGGTATACCAAATTCTGTAGTAGAGATTTAAAGTGTAATAACTTCACATGTATAAGCGCTATGAACTTACAAAAAATTCAAAATTTATTTAAATTTCTTTTACAGTCGTTTAGTTTTATGTATTTTAATTAATAAGTTTTTAATTTCAATATTTGTACATGACAATGTTTGAGACTAGTGGAAATATGTGGCCACCTCAAGTCACATCATGAATCTCCCTCAGACTTTATATTAAGGGGGCATGTTTATATTACTCAGCATGCACCTGTACTTTATTCTTCAAATAATCTTCAATCTAGGATTACAAATGCAATCTTCTCAGTCACTGAGCCAAAGCTGATGAGTGCTTTTACGAAGTTTGAAATTTCACTGGAGTAATGTATAGTGTAACCCAATGGCTGTGCTGAATTGTAGTAAAAATATATTAATATTTTAAATTTTTAAATAATTGGCCTTTTACCTATTGATTTGTATAATTTTGTAGCATTTATACTTCTAAAGTTATTAAAACTTAAAAGAGCATGAAAACTTTGGAATGCAAAGTATTTTAACTAATTCATGTGAATGCCTATCTCCCTAAATTGTCCTTCTGTAAGTCAGGGACCACATTTAATACATCTTTGTATCCCTAGCACAGCTGATTAATATTGGCTGGATCAAGAGGAAAATACATCTATTGTCTATTATATATTGTCCAATTAATTTAACATATATGGTATTATTAAATTATTACTAAATATATTTTGGTATATTTAGTATATTTAAATTTCTATATTAATATGGCATCAAACACATATATGTATGTAATTTTTAGCAGTACTTACATCCATTGCAGTTATCATTTTAGATGCTCAAATTGTTCCATGTTTGGCCAATGAGATCTCTTCATGTTGACCCCTGAGTCCTATTGACACAAACCAAGTAGTCTTTGATACTTCTTTCTATCTTATATCACAATATAATCCAAGCTCATCTTTTACATTTCTTGTCTCCAATCTAGAATCAACCATTTTCCAAGAAGCCCTCACAAATGGTATTTCAAGATCACAAACTGTGGGAAGCTCATTATTACTAGGGTGTCCATTGTTCCTATGCCTGTTCAGTGGGCAAAAAGAAGAAATATGAAAATATATATATATATTCATATATATGAATAAGAAGAAATAAGAAATATGTACATACAGATATACAAATAGGTACTTATGTAATACATCAAGAAATTATATGGCTTTTATTTAATTTCTTCAGTTTTACATATGTATCTGCTTTCTCTCACCCTAAAAATACTTATCAGTGACATCACAAGTGATAGAATGAAGGTCACATAATTCAGTTGTATCATTTCATAAAGCATACATAACAGATTCTGTATAACAATAACAATCCTTAGCACTACTACCAAACAACAATATGATTACTGAAAACAGTTTAAAATTATTTCAGCCGCTTTTTTTGCTATACCATACCGGGAATGCATAAGTAAATTTTTAAATTCTAAAGAGACTTGAAATAGTTATTTACTGTATGATTATTGTATCACTAGCAGAATATAAATTTATATCATATTTACTTTTTTCCTTGAGGAGAATTCTTTTAAAGTTTTAGTATTTAATCACATCCCCTTATTCTGGAAAGGTAGGCAAATAATGAAAATTGCATATTGCAGCTGAAGCAAGCTGCAGAAGCAGCATGGGAAACTGGGCAATATCCCAGCCTTTCCTAAATCATCTCTTCCCAATATAATTATGTTTAAAGTTAATTTTTATGAAATTGGGCTCTTCCAAATTCAGATATAAGTACATGTGCACTTTTGAAATATAAATGTTTTAACTTTAGCTTTTCTATACTCACAATTCATAATTATTTATTAAGATGATTTGTCTTTGTGTAAGTACAGAGTCATAGATAAGCCTGTATTTGAAGAAAACTTCCCCTTTCATATAAGAGCCTCTCAGAAAGTCAGTACCCAATCCTTAATTATTTATGTTGGTTTGTGAAATTAATCAGACCTAAATTTTATTTTTAAAAATTTATCTCTAATCTGACTATGTACTTCCTTCTGACAAGGTATTGTGATGAAATAGCATTATCAAAATCTGTATCAAACAACATTTCTTTTTGTTAAATTTAGGAGAAAATGAAGTGAACTGTCATTCCTTAAAATATGCAGTACTGTGTAATATGGATTTTTTTTTAAAAATAGCCAAATAATTGGTTAATTTTATATTTTGAAGTAAAGGTAATTAGTTTTGATAAAGTAAAATGATTATACAGATCAACAATAATATATGGTTAAAATGTATCACTTACTGTATGTCAGATGCTATGCTAAGTGATTTATCTCATTTTGTCATTTAATTCTCACAGCATTCTTATAGGGTTACTACTTACATCATGCTCGTCTTGTAAATTCCTTGAGGAAACTGAGCCACAGAAACATTAATTTTGTAAGCTAAGATCACTTTGTTATATTGCCGCTTATGGTATATCAAGCAATTATAGGTAAAAAAGACAATGGTAGGGTTTTTTTAAGAATTTCAGTGCATAAAATTTAGGTGAGAACTATTAACTTGCTAATTATTAGTAGCATGTATAAATTTTAAATGCATACTATAAAGTATTTTAAAAATAGTTGAAAATATGAAAGTATGAGATTTTGGTATGACCGTTGAAATTAATGTTAATATTTGTCTTGATGTTCTAATCTGTAATTAGTATTTGAAATGCTGGAGGTATTTCAATAAAATACATTTATCACAGGTAAAAGTTTAGATAGAAAATGGTTACAATATTTTTCAATAATTATTTTTTAAATGTCTATTTCATATACATTGTCCTTTGTTATGAATGTTTAAAAGTAGTAAAATTAGAAAATGCAGTTAAGTGAAAATCAATATATCCATTGTCACCATCAGAGCTAACCCCTATTAATATTTTGGTATATAGCACTCCAGACCTGCTCCCATTCTTATTGTTTTTATCTGAATCATCAAGACTTTTCAAATCACAGTACAGTTCCATGAAAAAAATGCTCATTGTCTTTAATCATCAGAGGAATATAAATCAATTCCTAAGAAAACATTTTAAAAGTAACTCTTGATTTTTTGAATCTAACTTATAAATTTTTTTTTCAGGATTGTACTGTATATGAAACAGAGAATAAAATTCTTCACGTGGTAAGTATAATCAGATTTATTTTAATCTTCATTAAAGAATATTTCTTTATGTAACTTATAATTAAATAAAAGTCTACAGTCTGCAAAAAATGAGCTATAACAAACAAATTTACTGTCTACATCAATTAAATGTATATTTTATAGGAAACCTACAAAAGAATGAAAGTGTAACAAGTATATTCATTATAACCATTCTATTGTAGCTAATAGGAAAACATGATATAACATTTTAAGATTATTATATGTAGCAAGGTTAGAATATAATAAAATCTAGAACAAAGAATTTGAAATTCAAATCTTTACCTATTTATGACAAAAATAGATCAGCGAAGATTATTCTTTTGTATAATGGGGTGATTCACCTATGTCATCATTTATATGAAATACTTGATAAAATAATCAAACTTCCTTTGCTGTATACTCATCAGATAACCTTTCAAATGGTAAGTTAATTTCCCAGTATTTATTTATTTTTTTGCAATTATGGGGTACCATGTGCTGGTTTTATATACCATTTGAAATATTTTCATCAAACTGGTTACCATAGCCTTCACCGCATTTTCTTAGTTATCTAAGTTCAATATTTATTGAATCAATAAATGACTTTATAGTTATTTTATTACTAGAAATGGGTTATGATGACATTATACTTCGACATTATACATTGCCTTTCCTGTTAGTGAACAGTTGATTGCTTTTGTTTATAAATAATATTTCTTGGTCAATGCTGGTCTGTCCTAATGACTTCTTAACCTCTGGTATGAAATTGTGTTGTTTTTGCATTGCCAGTTACTAGGTGGTGAAGATCGGTTTGCCTGCCAAAGGACACTTTTATGCCTATGTTCAGTTTATAAAGTTTTATATTTCTGAAATATTTCAATATTTATAAAACAATATTGTTTTGTATTTAGTAAAGTAGAACATTTTTAAGCATCTTACCTAAATATAGAGAGGGAAAATATGAATTTAAAATATCAGCAGTGCAGCATTCCTATTCCTTTTTTGTTATTTTATAAATGATATTGAGCAACCTTTTTTCAATCCACTTCCCCTCATTGTGCAGCAATGATGGCCTTTGTAATATAAATTACATTGTTATGAGGATGATCTCAGAGTGTATAGTTAATATACTTTTCTTTTTATGAGTCCAGGAGGAAAAATAATACCACCAGCCCCCTTTTGATCCACCCGTAAGGTCTGGAGAATGAGAAGAAACTAATATTTATTTAGGATCTATAGAATTCAAGTAGTAGTTTAGGTTCTGTAAAAATACTATCTCATTTAACCTTATTTTTACAGGTGGTGGAACTAAGGGTCCTAAATATTAAGCTATTTGAGTATTGAGTGTGAACACAAATCTAATACCAAAGCCCCATGTCCTTTCCAGATCTGGCAGTTGCTACCAATTCTGGTTTCCTGAGACATTACAAATTGTACTGTCTTGTTTTGCTTAGAACCCAGGGCTATTATCTAGCTGTGCTATTGTGTCAATAAATAAAGACCGTGAACAAACCCTTTCCCTCCTACATTTTATTTCCTACGAGTGACTGGATTTTTGGCATTGAATTTTCTATGACAATGACTGTTCCTTCTGAAGTATTGAATTTACTGAATTAGACTTTGGTATGCTGCTGTGAGTTCTTCATTGTATTTACTTCAAGCCTGTTATTGAGGTCAGTGTGTGTTAACAGTCTTTTCTTTATAAAGTTTCTCAGGAGTAATCTCTTTCTGATGTTGGTACAGAAAACTGCTGTACTTTACCTTAAGCACTGGCTGCTAGAAACTTAAGATCAAAATTATAGCCCATGGTTGACAGGTGCATCTGATGGTATTCATTTTGAATTTAGCTTCATTTTTGGCTCTAATTTATCTATAATTTCTCTTTGTATTGCCTTTCTCACTTTACCAGTGGTATATATTTTTACATTTGTTGATATAATCTGTTATTTGGAGAAATAGTTCCAGTAGATAATGTGCATATTTGTAATTAATATTCAAATTGTCAATGAAGTAAATATAAATAGTTCATGGAAAAATATCTAGGGGGCTGCAAAGATTATAAACTTTTATTTCTGAAGAAAGTTTAGATTCCATCATGTAACTGAATATCAAAAATGAATTTATATGATGAAAGTAATACTGTGGGATTGCTCCTATATGAAAATTCTTAAATATAATTTTAATTAAATAAGATAAGGAAAAAGCTCCTTTGGGTCATATCACATCATAATAAAGATATATGTACCCGAATGTTTATTGCAGCCCAATTCATAATTGCTAAGTCGTGGAAGAAGCCCAAATGCCCATCAACCCACGAATGGATTAATAAATTGTGGTACATGTATACCATGGAAT
>CAUYON010182737.1:0-27828 GCA_963573935.1 Arctocebus calabarensis | reverse complement strand
CCTCTGTGCAGGCAGCAGCTCCAGTCCTCCAAGGTCACGGGCAAGGGCAAGAAGAGAAAGTAATCTTGAATGTTTAATAAAGGAGAGAGAGAGAGAGAGAGAGAGAGAGAGAGAGAGAGAGAGAGAGAGAAAGAAAGAAAGAAAGAAAGAAAGAAAGAAAGAAAGAAAGAAAGAAAGAAAGAAAGAAAGAAAGAAAGAAAGAAAGAGAGAGACTTGGCCGCAGAGGCTCACGCCAGTAATCCTAGCCCACTGGGAGGCTGAGGCGAGTGGATCGCTTGAGCTCAGGAGCTCAAGAACAGCCTGAGCACGAGTTAGACCCCATCTCTACTAAAAATAGAAAAAATAGCTGGACATAGTAGCGTGTGCCTGTAGTCCCAGCTCCTCCGGAGGCTGAGGCAAGAGGATCGCTCAAGCCTAAGAGTTTGAGGCTGCTATGAGCTATGACACTAGGGCACTCTACCCAGGGTGACAGAATGAGACTCCATCTCACAAAATAAACATAAAAAACATATATAAAGAAAATGCTACTAGGCAGTCCACTTCTATCTTTTAGCACATGTGTTCACCTAAGCAGAGGCCTGGATTCCTAACAGACCCTTCTACAGGCATCCAGAGACAGGGTGTGTGTGAGTCTTTCCACACAGAAGGCAGCGGGCCGCACTTACTAACCACCTCTTGGTTTGTCTCCCTAAATATGCCGTCCACCCTGGAGCTCACTCCTTAGCAGAGTCTGGAGGTGGCTGACACCCTCAACAGTGCTCACTGCCCTTGCCTCGGAGAGCTGGCTCTTACTGACAAATACAGAGGGGTCTTTTCATCTTTCCCACTAAAGAAAATATCACAGAGAATAACCTTGAACGTCATTGTTCACGTTGATTTGGGAATATAACTGCAGCAAAATCGTCCAGAAGTGGGATTGTGGGTCCCAAGGACACATACATTTTGCTTTTAATGGATTTTCCAAATTGCCCTCCAAAGGAGTCCTACCAGTTTCTACCAACAAAATCACCAAATATTTTAATAACATTACTATATATTTCGCAGAACTGGAGCTATTAAACTTTTTATTTTAAAAAAAGAAACCCCTTACAATGAAATATCTCCTGCCTTCTCTTGAATACTCCAAGTTTATTCCATAAATCATTCTCACAAAGAGAAACAAACAATTTAACTCACATACTCATGTTTAGCTCAGACCAAAAAGCAAAGGCAGGCATGCCGATAAGCCCCCGGAGTGCCTTTGTGATAATGTGGAACTCTTGCTTGAGAACAACCCCTCCGTCCTATTATTAATGTATAGACACTCCATGTATAATGTCTTGTCAGTATTGATGTTCATTTCCATCCCTAAGGAACTTCATATGAACAACCCAGAACAGAGAGAAAAGTTCAAAAAGACCACAATCCCCAGGGAAATAAAAAATGTCAAGGCCGGAATCCATTCTCATTTCAATTAATTCCAGTGAAGACCTATTGAATTATAATTTCCAGTGTTGCCGAAGCAAGTGCCCATTAAGGCAAAGGCCTAACCCTGCTGTTTTCCCTTCACTGTGAACAGAACATCCCATGCTTTCTGAATTGGACACATGGTACCAAGAGCATTTAAGAACGAACAAGAAATTGCATTAAAGAAAAGTGAATTGGGGAGAAAAATTAATTTGAGCCTGGATGTATCAGCCAAGATTCTGTCCATGAGCTGCAAGGGAATGACTATTCAACTCGAACTGGCTTCAGAAGGGACGTGACAGCCACAAAACATTCTGAAGGTATGAAATGCCACAAAATTCGACAGTTTAGAATGCTTAGTACATTTATGTGAATTTTACCCCAGTTTTCAAAAATTATTTTTAAAAGAAAAAATGAAGCACTAACAAATATTACAACACAAATGTCCCTTGAAAGCATCAGGCTAATGAAAAGGGGCCGTAAAGTATGACAAAGTATCTTTCATTGTATGTGCCCAGGGCGGGTATCTCTGTAACAGAAGGTGGAGTGAAGGGCACTTAGGACCAGGGGCAGATCAGGGCTATTGGGCACGACTGTTCATTGGCATAGGATTTCTTTTTAAAAGAATAATAATGTTCTTTTTTCTTTTATTTATGAGACTGTCATCCTAGGCAGAGTGCCACGGCATCATAACTCACAGCAACCTCCTCAAAATCTCAAGCTCAAGCATGCCTCTTGCTTCAGCCTCCCTACTAATTGGAACTAAAGGTGTGCACTGTCAAGCCTAGCTAGTTTTTCTATTTTTAGAAGAGATAGGGTCTTCCTCTTTCTCAGGCTGATCTAGAACTCCTGAGCTCAAGCAATTCACCCCCCTCAGCTTCTCAGAGTGCTAGGATTACAGGCATGAGCCACTGTGTCCAGCCAACAAAAATGTTCTAGTTGAGGCTCGGCGCCTGTGGCTCAGCAGGCTAAAGCACCAGCCACGTACACCTGAGCTGGCAGGTTCGAATCCAGCCCGGGCCCACCAAACAACAATGACGGCTGCAACCAAAAAATGGCCAGGCGTTGTGGCGGGCACCTGTGGTCCCAGCTACTTGGGAGGCAGAGGCAAGAGACTCGCTTGAGCCCAGGAATTGGAGGTTGCTGTGAGCTGTGATGCCACAGCACTCTATCCAGGGTGACAGCTTGAGGCTCTGTCTCAAAAAAATAAAAAACCCAAGTCTCTACCTCTGAATATCAACAACTATCACACACACACATATTTACATATGGGAAGGCAAATAGTATTTAAGTATTTATTTAAATTTTGAAGAAGGAAATAATGTTATAGCACTAACCAGGTATCATCAAGGACTTTTATTTAAAGAATAACTTTAAAGTAAGCCCAGTTACTTCAGTCTTAATTATAATCAAAATATTCATTCCTTGAGTATCCCATTAACTTTTTCCAAAGCCACAGTTAATGTGATAATAGGATTGTATATAATTATAATTTAATATATTAAACGTGACACTGGCTCGGCGCCTGTAGTTCAACGGGCTAAGGCGCCAGCCACGTACACCTGAGCTGGCAGGTTCGAATCTAGGTCAGGCCCGCCAAACAACAGTGACAGGTGCAACCAAAAAAAAAAAATTGATTGGGAAGCAAGACACTACAGGTAAAGAAGATCAATTTCAAAATTGTCATGAAAAATAATTTTTTTTTTTTTTTTTTGGAGACAGAGCCTCAAGCTGTCACCCTGGATAGAGTGGCATGGCATCACAGCTCACAGCAACCTCCAATTCCTGAGCTCAAGCGAGTCTCTTGCCTCCACCTCCCAAGTAGCTGGGACTATAGGCGCCCACCACAACGCCTGGCCATTTTTTGGTTGCAGCTGTCATTGTTGTTTGGTGGGCCCAGGCTGGATTCGAACCCACCAGCTCAGGTGTACGTGGCTGGCACCTTAGCCCATTGAGCCACAGGTGCCAGGCCATGAAAAATAATTTTTAACTACATTTTCCTATTTCCTTGTTCTCCAACCCAGTTTATAGTATGATGTTACATTAATCCTAGCTAATAAGACAGACCAGCAAAAAGGAAATCACTAAAAAAATGCCTAAGAAGTATGACAACTCAGAATTTCTGGATCATTCATCTTATACAAGAGTTGTCTTTCGGGTGGCACCTGTGGCTCAATGGGGTAGGGTGCTGGCCCAATATCCCAGAAGTGTCGGGTTCAAACCCAGCCCCAGCCAAAACCGCAAAAAAAAAAAAAAAAAAAAAGAGTTGTCTTTCTAGGCTGAGTGTGGTGGCTCACACCTGTAATCCCAGCACTCTGGAAGGCCTAGGCAGGTAGATTGCATGAGCTCACAGATTTGAGACCAGCCTGAGCAAGAGAAAGAGACTACGTCTCTAAAATAAAGCCAGGTGATATGACAGGAGCTTGTAGTTCCAGATACTTGGGAGGATGAGGCAAGAGAATAGCTTGAACCCAAGAGTTTGAGGTTGCTGTGAGCTGTGACACCACAACACTCTACTCAGGGCAACAAAGTGAGACTCTGTCTCTTAAAAAAAAAAAAAAGAGTTGTCTTTCTGAATTAACATTTTACCAAGTGCATACTATATGTGCTACACCTTTCAAAAGGTAAGGTAAATGCATAATCTATGTCAATCAGTTACCAAAGCCATCTTAGTAACCGGTTTCCTAAACTGGACGCACTCAATCACATCTCTAAAACTCTTAGCTTATAAAAAACCTATACAGACTGTTTTAGAATCATATTTAAAGACTAGCTTATGGCTCGGTGCCTGTGGCTCAAGGGGCTAAGGCGCCAGCCACGTACACCTGAGCTGGCAAGTTCGAATCCAGCCCGGGCCCGCCAAACAACGACGGCTGCAACCAAAAAATGGTCGGATGTTGTAGCGGGTGCCTGTAGTCCCAGCTACTTGGGAGACTGAGGCAGGGAATCCCTTGAGCCCAGGAATAGAAGGTTGCTGTGAGCTGTGATGCCATGGCACTCTACCCAGGGTGACAGCTTGAGGCTCTGTCTCAAAAAATAAATAAATAAATAAAGACTAGCTTATTCATGTTTTAAGAAGATTCAGTTAGGGCCTTAATAAGTTGAGTGGCCCCATACCTCCCGAAATTGTTGTCAGGGGGCATTGTGTAACATGCCTCCTAAGGAAGCTGGTGAAAGCTTTAGAATCCCAATCTCTCAGGGAATGAATGCTGGCAAAGCAACCAGGCCCTGATCAAGGGCAACTAAGTCAGGAAGACAGCACTCAATCTCCTCTGCAACAAGAGAGTGGCTTCTGGCCCTAATTTTTCACATCACAATTAGCATATGTTCTCTGTCTCCTAACACCACAGTGCCACCCAGTGTCCAGGCAATATATTGATGTGTGTGCATATGCATGTATATAAAAGTAAAGTTTTATATATATAAAAGTTATACACACATACATATTTCTTTGATTTTTTTTTTTTTTTTTGCTCCTTTTCCCAATTTTTTTTTTAGGGGTTTTTTATTCTTCTTTTTTTTTTTTTTTGTTGTAGTTGTTTTTATTTTTCTTGGTTGTATTTTTATTTTTTCATTTTTACTTTCTTTAAT
Source organism: Arctocebus calabarensis (assembly GCA_963573935.1). Lineage (NCBI taxonomy): Eukaryota > Metazoa > Chordata > Mammalia > Primates > Lorisidae > Arctocebus > Arctocebus calabarensis. The sequence continues at coordinate 22,791 of CAUYON010182737.1, read as the reverse complement.
AGCAAGTCTCCTCCACAACTTTTGTTGTGGTTATTCAGATGCTTTTATTCTCTCTTTCTTTATTTCTCTCCTTTTTTTTCTCTTCTAGTAGAGATTTTTCTACTTTTCTTATCTTTCCCAAATAAATTTCTATTTATGTATTTATTTATTTATTTATTGCAGTTTTTGGCCGGGGCCGGGTTTGAACCTGCCACCTCCAGTATATGGGGCCAGTGCCTTACTCCTTTGGGCCACAGGCACCACCCCCAAAATAAATTTCTAATACAACAGCTAAGATATCCCTTTTATCTTATATAACTGTATTTTTAATTTTCCTATTTTTATTTTTTTTCTCTGAGTGCTGGGGGTCACGGCATTGGTGTGGCTAGGGGATCATGGCATTGTTCTGGCTCAAGGAGGTCATGACCTCACAGTCTAGGGTGTCCCTCTAGCTTTGGCCTTTGGAAAGACAGTATTGGCAGGTACCTACAACAACATACTACTGAATTCTTCTTTTTTTCTCTCTCTCTTTCTACATTTCACAGGGATGAGGGTCTTGCTTTTGCCCAGGCTGGTAAAGAGCTCCTGACTTTGAGGGACCCACCTAGCCTGGCCCCTCAAAGTCCTAAAGTTGCAGGTGTGGCCATAGCACCCTGTCAAACAACACTATTTCTCCTGTTGCGCTCTTTCTTTCTGTCCTCCTTCTCTGCTCTTCTTCAATTCTTTTCTTTCACCCCCCTTCTTTATCTTTTTCTCTTCTTCCTTTTCTTCCTTTTGTACTTATACCAAAAGGCCACTTCAACACCTAAGCCCAGAGACAAAGTAATTTAAAGCAAAGGAGGTAGTGAGAAAGAAAAAAGTAGGGGAAGGGCTCGGCGCCTGTGGCTCAGCGGGCTAAGGCGCCAGCCATGTACACCTGAGCTGGCAGGTTCAAATCCAGCCCAGGCCCACCAAAACAACAATGATGGCTGCAACCAAAAGGATGGCCGGGTGTTGTGGCGGGCGCCTATAGTCCCAGCTACTTGGGAGGCAGAGGCAGGAGACTCGCTTGAGCCCAGGAATTGGAGGTTGCTGTGAGCTGTGAGGCCACGGCCCTCTATCCAGGGTGACAGCTTGAGGCTCTGTCTCAGGGAAAAAAAAAAAAAAGAAAAGAAAAAGTAGGGGAAGAAAGTAAACAGGAAGAAAACACACATAAGGAGGAACCAACAGAAAAATTCTGGCAACATGAAAAACCAAAACAGAGCAACCCCCACAGAAGACCTGCAGGCAGCTACCACAGAGGATTCCACCTATAAAGAACTAATGGAAATGACAGAAAGGGAACTTATAATATAAATGGCAAAGGCGGCGTCTGTGACTCAGTGAGTATGGGGCTGACCCCATATGCCAACGGTAGTGGGTTCAACCCCTGCCCTGGCCAAAATGCAAAAAAAAAAAGGATGGCAAAGACTAAAGGGAATTGATGAGAAAGAGGAAACACAGATTAAAGATACGAAGAATACAGAAAGGATATGGTGGGACTTAAGGAAATGAAGAAGTCTATCAGGGAACTTAAAGATGTAATAGAAGGTATTAATAACAGGTTAGACCACAGAGAAGAAAGAAATACAGAGCTAGAGGATAAGGCTCTCAAGCTAACTCAGGCAGTTAAGGAGGCAGAAAAGAAGAGAGAGAAAGTAGAACATTCACTCAGAGAGTTATGGAATTTCACAAAGCATTTAAACATAGGAATTACAGATATCCCTGAAAGGGAAGAAGAATGTCCCAGAGGAATGAAAACCAGGGGAGGATATTATAAATATCCTCCAAAGGTTTCTAAAAATTCTGAAACAATCCTTTTAGAGATATGGAACCCTGGGTCATTCCAACACAGAGTATAGACAAGACACATTTTAACGAACCTGTCCAAAGTCAAAACAGAAGAGAAATTTTGTAAGAAGCCAAGAATAAGTGCTAACTTACTTACGGGGCAAATCCATGGTGGGGGAGGGGGGGACTTTTCAGCTGAAATTTTTGAAGCCAAAAGAGAATGGTCATCTATCTTTAACCATCTTAAACAAAACAATTTTCAGCCCAGAATTCTGTATCCTGCTAAACTAAGTGTCAAAAATCAATGGAGAAAGCAAATATTTTACTGATAGGCAAACATTGAGGAAATTCACCACAAGACCAGCTACAGGAAATTCTCAGATCTATTCTCCACGCTGACAATCACAATGGACCAGCAGCAAAGTAAACACCCAGAAACTAAAGGACAAAGGATAAAACTAAGCAACGGACTTTCAAAAATAAGATGAATAGAACTCCGCCACACCTATCAAGTCTTTCAATAAATGTTAAAGTCTTGAATCCCCCACTGAAGAGGTACACACTAACCAACTGGATAAAAAAGCATAAACCATCCATATATGCTATCTCCAGGAAACACACCTAAACTTGAAGGTCAAATCAAGACTCAGGGTAAAGGGATGGAAAACAGTATTTCAGGCAAATGGAAATCAGGAGAAAGAAGAGGTCGAAATCTTATTTTCAGCTGCAAGTGGATATAAAGCAACTAAAGTTAAGAAAGACAAAGATGGTACTTCATTCTGGTCAAGGGAACAATACAAGAGGACATTTGAATTCTATTTATGCCCCTAATTTAAATGCTCCCAGACTTATGAAACAGACCTTGACTGCTCTGAGCAATATGATATACCATAACACCATAATAGCTTGGGACTTTAACATCATTCTGGCTTAACTGGATAGATCCTCTAAACAGAAACTAAACAAAGATGCAAGAACTTAAATGTGACCCTAGATAACACGGGGTTAACAGAAAGAGAACACACCATGCCAAAGCTAGGGAATATACATTCTTGTCAGCCCATGCAACACACTCCAAAACAGATCATATCCTAGGATAAAAATCAATCCTCAACAAAATTAAAAGAACTGAAATTATCCTTCATATCTTCTCAGACCACAAGGCAATAAAGGTGGAAGTCAACTACAAAAAAAATTGTCAACCCTACACAAAGGCATGAAAATTAAACAACCTTACCCTGAAGGTCAGTGGGTCTAGGAAGAGATAAAGGAGGAAATTGTTAAACTCCTTGAACATAACAACAATGAAGCTACAAGTTACCAAAACCTGTGAAATACTGCAAAAGCAGTCCTAAAAGAGAAATTTATCACATTAGAAGCCTACATCCAAAAAACATAGAGTACATCAACAACCTAATGAATCATTTTAAGAAAATGGATAGGGCGGCGCCTGTGGCTCATCAAGTACAACACGGGCCCCATATACCGAAGGTGGCAGGTTCAAACCCAGCCTCGGACGAACTGCAAAACAGAAAAATAGCCAGGCATTGTGGTAGGCACCTGTGGTCCCAGCTACTCAGGAGGCTGAGGCAAGAGAATCGCCTAAGCCCAGGAGTTGGAGGTTGCTATGAGCTGTGCGACGCCACAGCACTCTACCAAGGGTGAAAAAGTGAGACTCTGGCTCTACAAAAAAAAAAGAAAATGGATAAAGGAAGGTGCCTCTTGGCAGAGGAAGGGATCAACTGAGGACAGGGAGCTGCCCCGAGGTAGAGTCCCTGTTGTGCCAAGGAATGGGCATCCCCGGTGCTGTGCCAATATCACTGCTTTTGAGGTACAGAGGGCCTGCAGGACCCTGCCCGGGCAGCGCTGACAGGCTGGGAGGGTGAGGGGGCACCGGGGACTGACTTCTCTCCTCAGGCCGACAGTGGGTGCAACACCACCTCCACCTCTTGCCTAGCCAGGCGTCCAGGACACATCTCAGCACCTGGACCAGCCTCGGATCACGGACGGGGCTCCCAGAGTGGGCAAGCAAAACGGTCCTCCCCATGCAGCCTGGGTTTGCAGGGAGTTACGCAGAAATCAGTGGTCTCGGGGACCAGGGTTATTTGGGTGGGTTTCTTCCCCTTTTGAATCAGGGCAACATCTTTCCTTCCTGTGAACACCGTCTGCCCAGGAATCCTGCCCTAAAAGCAGTGGGGGGAGGAGGCTGCTGGAGACTCAGGAATGAAAGCTACTGGTTGATTTTGAAAATCCCTGGGTCTCACAAGTTTGGAGATAACTCAGAAAACAGCACAATGTCAACAGCAGGAATTCCTGCTCAGGAGATTAGAGTCCCTTTAAAAACTGGATTTCTACATAATGGCTAAGCCATGGGCAACCTGAAGACCTGCTGGGGCAGTCGCAGTGAGTTTAAAAACTTTTTAAATATTGACGCAATAACCAAGGCCTATAGTCTGACATCTACTGCTCGGGAGTACCTAACATCTGTTGGACACACTTCAAAAATCTGTTCCCATGAATGGCCACTACTTAAGAGAAAATGGTCCGTCTCAAAAGTCCAGCTTGCCCCCTCTCATTATTGCTCCAAATGACAACTTGGGACAACATAATAAGGATCAAGTTGTTTGTGGTTTTAGGGCCTGTGCCTCTACTCCTCCACTCACACCCATAAAAAGCTCCCCTTCACTCTTCTCCAGTATGAGTCTCTAGGCCCTTCCGCCACTGCCAATCTCTGAAGACCTCTCTCTGGATGATATAGACTGTGAAGTAGAATTCCTAACAAGTTCAGATACAGACTTCCTTTTAGAAGACTGTACATTTTCTGATTTCAAATATGATGTCCCTGAGCAGCGACTGTGGCTCATCAAGTAGGGTGCCAGCCCCACATACCGAAGGTGGTGGATTCAAACCCGGCCTCGGACAAACTGCAAAACAGAAAAATAGCCGAGTGTTGTGGCGGGTGCCTGTAGTCCCAGCTACTCGGGAGGCTGAGGCAAGAGAATCACCTAAGTCCAGGAGATGGAGGTTGCTGTAAGCTGTGTGACGCCATGGCACTCTACTGAGGTTGATAAAATGAGGCTGTATGTATAAAAAAAAAAAAAGAAAAAGAAAAAAAAATGATGTTCCTGGCAGGCAAAGTTTCCGTGGATGTGGACACATCAACTCTGCATATTTTGACATCCCAGCTGTTTCTGCAGATCTCTACGACGCATCTGACCAAAATAGAGGTGTCCCAAGTCCAAATCCTCCTCCACCTCAGACCCACCAAAGGTTAAGAAGGTCTCATTCAGGACCAGCCAGATCCCTTAACAAACCGGACATAAGGATATTCAGCTGTCTACACAGAGCTTCTCCTAACGCTGATGAAGACAAACCTGAGGTCCCCCTCCCAGGATTCCCATACCTTCTAAGCCAGCAAAGCTGAATTACAGAAGGTGCTTGGCAGAAGTCACCTGCAGCACTTACAATGATGAAGACAGGCCTCCCAGAGTGCTGCCCAGGGAGCCTGTATCCTGGAGTAAGTCCCACACACTGTGCCCTAAAAGCCTTCCTTCTTACCTCAACAGGGTAATGCCCCAGACCCACAGCTTTGCTCCTCATCCCAACTGAGTCAGCAGCAAAGCTCCACAGAGACAGCAGCAAAGGGTCTGCCAACAAGATTATTTGTATCCTGCCCATTATTGAAAATGGGAAGAAGGTTAGTGCAACACATTTTTACCTACTACCTGAGAGACCACCATACCTAGACAAATATGAAAATTTTTTTAGGGAAGCAGAAGAAACAAATGCAAGCCCCCAAATCCAGCCATTGCCTGCTAACTGTAATGTAGTCTCAGCCACAGAAAAGCTAGACTCTAAAGCAAAGATGGATCCAGGCAGCCACATGAAGCGTAAGCACTTGTCCTATATGGTTTCTCCTTAGACCTCAGGACTGTGGTTCAGCAAGAGTTTGCATAGGAGCAGATGGCTCTCAATTTTCCATTTTGATTGAGGTTCCCAGAAAAATCTTTCAGATTGTAAAATAAAATAGCTGAGCTGTCTTAATGAGAAAAATTTAGAACAGTCATGAGATGCTATTATGCTGAGAATCCCTGATTTTGTTAGAGATGGAGAAAAGTCTATTCAAGTTTATAATTTAAAGATGTGATGGCAGGAAGGGAGGATGGGGAAACTTTTTATATATTCACACCTTATACGCCTATACATAAACTTGTGGTATAACCACAGACCATAGTTGCAGGTTAACCAGTTAGTTACTATCTTAGAGTAATATATATTCGGAATAGCTAAAACCCAACTTGAGAAAGGAATCCTGACAGAGTGAAAATTGAGCAAATGGAAAAAAATACAGTGTTGCTTAGATTGGAATTATCAAAAAAGATTTTAGGCCTGTTCTATCTTATTTTGTTTATTTTTGCAAGCTGTCTTTTCCATGGAGGGTAGGGTGTATATTCTTCACTGTGACTGTGCTGACCTAGTTTGGAGGTCATCCCGAGGCCCCCCCAGCCAGCCCTCAATTTTTGTCTTGTTGAGGGGAGGGATAGCAGCTTATTTGGCAACCAGACAGTCACCTTCACATGTCTCACATCTTGATGAGTAGAAAGATAACAGAATTAGTGAACAGTTTTTCCTTACAATTCCCACTTGATTCCACCCACTGAAATGGCCACTTGTAGTACAGGCCTTGCAGACACAGTGGGGTCTTGAGACTCCAGTGGAAAAGCACACTCAATGCCAATGTTTAACATGTCAGATTTACAAAATAATGAAGCAATGATCTATGTAATTGAGAGTTACTGTGTGGGGATGTGTGTTATGATTTTTGTTTTTGTTTTTTAGAATGTATTAATAAACAATTTCCTGGGGATTGTTTGTTTTTAAGTAAAACACTTCTGACCAATAGCACGGTACGTCTTCATACCAGAGGTTACATCAGCATCTTTCTGCTTTGGAAACTCTCCCAGTTACTGCTTCACCTACGTGCAGTGAGACACATAGCTCATGTTCATCTTCACATCCTTTGATGGATTCATTTAGAGTAGAGAAGCACAAGAGAGGAGGTGCTCACTAACAGAAGTACATTGCTACAATGTTCTCTTCCTAGTTAAACAAGCTGTTTCCAGTTTAAACTACTGAATATTATTTGAGCTATTTAAAGCTTATTATAATTTGGTTTTGTTTTGTTGTTTTGTGTGTGTGTGTGTGTGTGTGTGTGTGTGTGTGTGTGTAGACAGAGTCTCTCTCTATCACCCTCGGTAGAATGCTGTAGGGTCACAGCTCATAGCAACCTCCAGCTCTTGGGCTTAAGCCTCTTGCCCTAGGCTCCCAAGTAGCTGGGACTACAGGTGCCCATCACAGTAACCAGCTAATTTATATTTTAATATGAACTAAATGAAGGTTAAAACATGATTAAGAAAAATGCATTGATTTCTGCATTATGTGTGAAGTATTGGACAAAGGATTTTATTCATTTTGTTGCATCATTTTGAATATTCTCTTTTCATTTTAATAAAGTTATAATACTTATTCATAAAAAAATGGAAAAATAACCTAACAGAAGAAAACAATATTAAATCAAAAAAAATGAAATTGAAAATGAAGAAATATTTAGAAAATTAATGAAAACAAAAAGTTGGTTCTTTGAAAGAATAAATATGGCTCAGCACCAGTAGCATAGTAGTTATGGCACTAGCCACATACACCCAAGGTGGCAGGTTTGAACCCAGCTAGGGCCAGCTAAACAAATGCAACAAAAAAAATAGCCAGGCGTTGTGGTAGATGCTTGTAGTCCCAGCTACTTGGGAGGCTGAGGCAAGAGAATTGCTTAAGCCCAAGAGTTTGAGGTTGCTGTCAGCTGTGATGCCACTGCACTCTATTGAGGGTGACATAGTGAGACTATGTCTCAAAAAAAAAAAGAAAAAAGAAATAAAATTGATAAAACTTTCACTAGATTAACTAGAAACAGACAAGTAAAAGAAATAAAAAAGGGGAAATGACAACAGATATCACAAAGATACAAGAGATCTGACTGCTACAAGAGACTCTATGCCCAGAAATTTGACAATGTGGAAGAAATGGACCAATCCCTGAAATCACACCCTCTCCCTAGAGTTAACCAAAAACAAATAGATCTCTTGAACAGACCAACATCAATACTGAAATAGAAGAAAAAATAAAAAATCTTGGCTCGGTGCCTATAGCTCAGTGAGTAGGGTGCTTGCCACATACATGGAGGCTTGCAAGTTCAAGTCCAGCCTGGGTCAACTAAAGAACAATGACAACTGCAACCAAAACACAGCTGTGTGATGGCTCAGCACCCGTAGCAGGGTGGTTACGGCACTAGTCACATACACAGAGGGTGGCAGGTTAGAATATAGCCCAGGCCAACTAAATAATTGCAATGAAAAAATAGCCAGGCATTGTGGTGGGCTCCTGCAGTTCCAACTACCAGGGTGGCTAAGGCAAGAGAATTGCTTAAGCCCAAGAGTTTGAGGTTGCTGTGAGCTGTAATGCCATGGCATTCTACTGAGGATGACATAGTGAGACTCTGTCTCAAAAAAAAAAAAAAAACAGCCAGGTGTTGTGGCGGATGCCTATGGTCCCAGCTACTCAGGAAGCTGAGGCAAGAGAATCACTTAAGTCCAAGAGTTTAAGGTAGCTGTGAGCTGTGATGTCATTACACTCTACCAAAGAAAGTCTGTCTCAAAAAAAAAAAAAAAGAGCGGTGCCTGTGGCTCACTGGGTGGGGAGCTGGCCCCATGTACCAAGAGTGGCGGGTTCGGGCCCAGCCCCGGCCAAACTGCAACAAATTAAAAAAAAAAAATAACTGGGCGTTGTGGTAGGCGCCTGTAGTCCCAGCTGCTTGGGAGGCTGAGGCAGGAGAATTGCCTAAGCCCAAGAGTTTGGAGGTTGCTGTGAGCTGTATGATGCCACGGCACTCTACCGAGGGCGATAAAGTAAGACTCTGTCTCTACAAAAAAAAAAAAGCTCTGGACCAGATGGCTTCACAACAGAATTCTGTCAAACCTTCAAAGAGCTCATATCTATACTACAGAAACTATTCCAAAACACTGAGAAGAAAGGAAACTTCCCCAACATGTTCTATGAAGGAAACATCACTCTGATACCAAAACCAGGAAAAGACCCAACTAAAAAGAACTACAGACCAATTTCACTAATGAATATAGATGCAAAAATATTCAGTAAAATCTTAGCCAATAGACTACAGCTACACATTAAAAAAAATTATACATCACAATCAAGTAGACTTCATCCCAGGGATGCAAGGCTGCTTTAACATATGTAAATTTTATAATTCATTGTATCAATAGAACCAAAAACAAAGACCATGTGATCCTCTCAACAGATGCAGAAAAATCATTTGATAAAATTCACCATCTTTTTCTAACAAGAACATTTAAGAATTCAGGCATTAGGTGGCACATTTCTTAAACTGATTAAAGTCATCTATGACAAACCCACAGCTAGTATCATACTGAGTGTATTAAAACTGAAAGCTTTTCTACTTAGAACTGTAACCATACAAGGATATCCTCTATTGCTACAACTATTCAACATAGTGCAGGACGTTTTAGCCAATGCAATCAGGCAAAAGAAGGATATAAAGGGCATCCAAATGGGAGCAGAGGTCAAATTCTCACTCTTTGCTGATATGATCTTACACTTACAGAACCCCAGAGACTCAACCACAAGACTCTTGGAAGTGATCAAGAAATACAGTACCATCTCAGGGTATAAAATCAACGTCCATTAATCAGCAGCAGTTATATGCCAATAACAGCCAAGCTGAGAAGCTAATCAGAGGCACAATTCCCTTCATAGTAGCTTCAAAGAAAATGAAATACCTAGGAATATATCTAACTAAAGAGGTTAAGGACCTCTACAAAGAGAATTATGAAACCCTAAGAAAAGAAATAGAAGAAGACAAACAACATTAACAAATGGAAGAGCATACCATGCTCCTGGCTGGCAAGAATCAAAATTGTTAAAATGTCTATAATTCCCAAAGCAATCTACAGATTCAATGCAATTCCCATTAAAATATCAACATCATACTTTGAAGAACTGGAAAAAAATAGTTCTTCATTTCATATGGAACCAGGAAAAAAACTATATAGCCAAGGCAATTTTTTAGTAATAAAAACAAAGCTATAGGCATCACTCTACCAGACTTTAGGCTATCTTAAAAGTCCACACTGATCAGAACAGCATGATATTGGCACAAAAATGAAGACACAGACATTTGGAACCAAATAGAAAACCAGTCTCTTATAGCCACCCGATCTTTGATAAACCAAACAACTAACCCTAACACCCTAAGGATACACTGGGAAAAAAAAAATTCCTATTCAATAAATGGTGCTGGAAGAACTGGATAAGCATATGTAAAAGACTGAAACTGGACCCCCACTTCTCACCACTTATAAAAATTGATTCAAGATAAATAAAAGATTTAAATTTAAGGCATCAAACAATAAAAATCCTAGAAGAAAAGTATGGGAAAAACTCTTAGGGATGTTGACCTGGGGACAGATTTTATGAAGAGGTTTTGTTATCAATTTCAACAACAACAAAAATAAACAAATGGGACTTAAACTGAAAACCTTCTGCATAGCTAAAGGACACAACAAACAAAGCAAACAGACAATGTTCAGAATGGGAAAAAATATTTGTATGTTATGAATCTGACAAAGGTTTGGTAACTAGGATCTTCAGAGAACTCAAAATAATCAACATAAAAAGAGCTAATGAACCCATCTATCACTAGGCAAGAGACATGAACAGAACCTTCTCTAAGGAAGACAAATGACTACCAAACATATAAAAAAAGCTCATCATTCCCAATCATCAGAGAAATGCAAATCACAACCATCCTGGTAGATCATCTAACTCCAATAAGATTAGCCCACAAAATCCCAAAGTTGCAGATGCTGGCGTGGATGTGGAGAGAGGGGAACCACTTTTACACTGTTGTTAGGACTGCAAACTAATATAGCCACTTAAGAACTATGGAGAATCCTCAAAGAACTCAAAGTAGACCTCCCATTTGATCCTACATAATCCACTACCTGGATCTACCCAGAAGAAAAAAACTCATTTTATCATAAGGACATTTGCACTAGATTGTTTATCGCAGCTCAATTTACAAACACCAAGATGTGGAAACAATCTAAATGCCCATCAACACAAGAATGGATTAACAAACCGTGGTATATGTATGCCATGGAATACTATTCAGGCATTTCTTGACTTTAGATCTTTTGTATTAATTTGGACAGAGTTGAATCACATTCTGCTTAGTAAGAGTAACACAAGAATGGAAAAGCAAATATCCAATGTACTTAATACGAACATGAAGCAGTAGACAATCTAATACACACCTATATAGGAGAAAAACTCATTTCCATTCAAGTTGGGAGGAAGGGGAACAAAGAAGGGGAAAGAGTAAAGGGAGGTTTGGGGTACTCCCACTTAATGGGCACAAAGTAGGGGTATATGGCACACCTTTTGGCTGAGGGACACAAGAGGGACTCTACCTAACAAATTCAACTATTGTGACCTGGTTGTCTATACCCTCACATTAACGTGAAATTTTTTTTTAAAAGACCCAATTACACTTAAAAGTGAAATTTTTTTTTAAAAGACCCAATTACACTTAAAACATATCTCTTTAAACCAAGGATATACATACATCCATTCAATTATAAATAATAAGTATATATACATATAAGAATTGATATCTCAATTACCAACAGCTCTGTAATATTCAAAATTTTAAAGTAATTATATGTTGTTTTGATAAGCAGAAAATAAAATTTTAAGGCCTGATAGATTACATTGTACATAATTTAAATACAACATACATTTTTAATACAAACCTTTTAGAAGACTGGCAATAGGGCGGCTCAGTGGGTAGGGCACTGGCCCCATATACCGAGGGTGGTGGGTTCAAACCTGGCCCCGGCCAAACTGCATAAAAAATTAGCCGGGCGCTGTGGCGGGCGCCCATAGTCCCAGCTACTTGGGAGGCTGAGGCAAGAGAATCGCTTAAGCCCAAGAGCTGGAGGTTGCTGTGAGCTGTGACTCCACAGCACTCTACGGAGGGCAATAAAGAGAGACTCTATCTCCACAAAAAAAAAAAAAAAGAAGAAGAAGACTGGCAATAACTAAGTCATTCTGTTTCATTTCTCTGATTCAATGAGCTTAGCATTGATACTAAGCCAGGAAGCTTCATCTATACTTCAGAACCTCTCTCAAACCCATCCAATATTTCCCTCCAAATTCACGTACCACTCTAACATGTCATTGTCTCCTGTTTTCCGTCACTCACAACATTTTTCCTCTCCCAAATGAGGCCACCTGCTCTAATTTTTTAACTTACTAAGTCATTAATTTTATAAAATAAATATGTGTCATATGTATTAAAGAACGAGTTGAAGGTATATATTCCAAATTACAGGCAAATTCTATAGTTGACCACCTCCCTCCACTGACTACATCAAGTTGATCTAATTTTCATAGACCGGACATTCACCACAAGTACAGATCAGTACTGTAGGCCTTATGTTGACCATCTCCATATATTAAACAGATTGTTGCAATCCCCTGGGTGGTCGGCTTACAGAGGTTCTACTGTATTAATAGGGACTACTTATGGAGATAAGGTTATGAGTAACTTTTTTTTTGAGACAGAGTCTCCCTTTGTCATCCTCGATAGAGTTGCCATGATGCCACAGCAACCTCCAGCTCTTGGGCTTAGGCGATTCTCTTGCCTCAGCCTCCCAAGTAGCTGGGACTACAGGCGCCTGCCACAACACCTGGCTATTTTTTTTGCTGCCGTTTGGCCAGGGCTGGGTTCAAACCCGCCACGCTCGGTATATGGGGCCGGCGCCCTACTCACTGACCCACAGGCGCTGCCCAGGTTGTGAGTAACTTTCATACAAGACATTTAAATGTTTGAAACCCTAACAAATGTTCCCCAGCTACTTGGGAGGCTGAGAAAGCAGAATCACTTGAGCCCAGGACGTGGAAGTTGCCATGAGCTACGCTGTCACAGAACTCTACCCAGAGCAACAGAGTGAAACTCTGTCTCAAAAAAAAAAAAAAAAAAGGGCTCGGCTCCTGTGGCTCAAGCGGCTAAGGCGCCAGCCACGTACACCTGAGCTGGGGGGTTCGAATCCAGCCCGGGCCCGCCAAACAACAATGTCGGGTGCAACCAAAAAATGGCCAGGCGTTGTGGTGGGCGCCTGTAGTCCCAGCTACTTGGGAGGCGGAGGCAGGAGACTCACTTGAGCCCAGGAATTGGAGGTTGCTGTGAGATGTGAAGCCATGGCACTCTACCCAGGGTGACAGCTTGAGGCTCTGTCTCAAAAAAAAAAAAAGAAAAGAACTACAAAAAACCCTAGTTAACTTTTATAATCAGGTAGAGCAATGAAGATTATTTTCCTCTGAATTTTGGGAAAGCAGTAACAAAGCACTTAGAATAGCAAAACCAAAAAACCCTAGACAAAAACTATAACAAATTTAAGTGACAAAGTACATCATAAACCTTAAGGTTTAATAAAGAACAAGTCATCATCAGCTACATACAGTACTTGAGTAATTTCTTTTCTCTTTTTTTTTTTTTTTTTTTTTTAAGAGACAGAGTCTTACTTTGTTGCACGTGATATAGTGCCTTAGCATCAGAGCTCACAGCAACCTCCAGCTCTTGGGCTTAGGCAATTCTCTTGCCTCAGCCTCCAGAGTAGCTGGGACTACAGGTGCCTGCCACAATGCCCGGCTATTTTTGTTGCAGTTGTCACTGCAGTTTTAGCTGACCAGGACCAAGTTTGAACCCTCCACCCTCAGCATATGGGGCCAGCACCCTACCCACTAAGCCACAGGCGCTGCCCAAGAACAGGATATTCTAATGGACTTGAGAACAGAAGAACTCCAAAACTCTCTTTTAAAGTTCACAGAGGTCAAAACCAGGCAAAACTCCCTACCTGGACTAAGTCCCAAACTGAGAAGATACTGTTAGGAAGAAAATCTAAACTGACATGGGCAAGATCAAAAGCAGCATTAGGCTCGGCGCCTGTAGCTCAAGCGGCTAAGGTGCCAGCCACATACACCAGAGCTGGTGGGTTCGAATCCCAACCAGGCCTGCCAAACAATGACAACTACAACCAAAAAATAGACAGGCTTTGTGGCGGGCGCCTGTAGTCACAGCTACTTGGGAGGCTGAGGCAAGAAAATCGCTTCAGCCCAGGAGTGGAGGTTGCTGTGAGCTGTAACGTCATAGCACTCTACACCCAGGGCAATAGCTTTAAGCTCTGTCTCAAAAAAAAAAACAAAAAAACAGAAAAGGGCCAGATAAAACTGTGCAAAGAGAAAGAACGAAATCTCAGAAAGTATAAGACAGTATCTTTTTACTTTATCAGGAAAACTACATTGTAGGCACACATTGTAGCCATGAAGTTAAGAAATCTAACCCTAACAACGCTACCCTTCTAGAAGTTGAAGAAAATTAATTGTACATAAAAATGACCAAAAAAGGACAGGCACAGTGGCTCATGCCTATAATCCTAGTACTCTGGGAGGCAGAGCCAAGTAAACTACTTGAGCTCAGGAGTTTGAGACCAGCCTAAGCTAGAGCTGGGCATAGCAGTGGGCACCTATAGTCCTAGCTGCTCGGGATGTTGAGGCCAGAGGATTGCTTGAGCCTAAGAGTTTCAGGTTGTTGTGAGCTCTGACGCCACAGCACTCTATACTGCTGTGACAAAATCGAAGTCTGTGTCAAAAAAAAAAAAAAAAAGACCAAATGAAAAAAATTGTTACTGAATTGCAAACAAAGTTATTTTAGGAAAAAGGATATGAAAAAGAACAATATATGTACAGGTTGTTGTGAGCTCTGTCACCCAGCACTCTATACTGCTGGGTGACAAAATGAAAGTCTGTGTCAAAAAAAAAAAAAGACCAAATGAAAACAATTGTTACTGAATTGCAAGCAAAGTTATTTTAGGAAAAAGAGTATGAAACAGAATAATGTATGTACAGATTTAAAAAAAGAAGAAGAAGTTACCATAAAATACATGAAAACATCAACCAAATTTTTTTCAAAACTAAAAAGAACATTTTAAAATGCCCAGACAACTAAACAAATATCACAAATGTGAATTAGAAAAATAAAAATATATGGTAACAGAACTGTAGAAAAAAATGAAAAAATCATTTCAGAAACAATGAATAAATTAGAAGAATAAAGAAACATAACAGATAATGCTTTAAAAATAGAAGATAAAGGTCAGAATGGACATATTGGTGTGAACCTGTAAGTCCCAACTACTTCGAGAGACTAAGGCAGGAGGACGACTTGAGCCCAGGAGTTTGAGATCAGTCTGGGCAATAGCAAGAGCTCATCTCTACAAAAAACTTAAAAAATTACCCAGGGGGGCAGCACCTGTGGTTCAAAGGAGTAAGGCATCTGCCCCATATACAGGAGGTGGTGGGTTCAAACCCAGCCCCAGCCAAACACTCCAAAAAATAAAAAAAGAAAAAACTTCCAGAGTAAGATGGCAGCAAAGTAACAGCTTCCTTGCAACTGAGCATGGTGAAACTGGGGAGAGAAGACTTCTGGCATCTCTGAATGGCAGGATCGGCCTAGAAACATCCCTTTGGGGACACAGGGAGTATGAGACTACTGGACCCCACGAGGAAGGCAAAAGCAGTGGAGAACTGGCAAAGGGTTGTGTGTGTTCGTTTGGTCTAATCCCACCGGCAATTGCAAGTACAGCAGCAGTGACATTGCAAACTGGAAAGGCCTTACCTGTGAGCTGTTTGGGTTTTTTGGACTTGGCACTCAGTTGAACTACCTTGGGAGAACTTGGGCAAGAGTGCGGAGGACTTTAAGTGTTGTCTAGGGCCCCAGACTGAGCCGCTGAGCCAGACGGAGCTCACAGTGTTTAGCTGTGGGCCAGGTAGAGCCATTGTGGGAGAACTGCCCTGGCAAGCTCCACCCTCAGGGTCCGAGAACAAGCATCTGGGCAGGAGCGAGTAATATAGTGACTGAGCAGCCTAAAGGCGGGGACTGAGATGCCTTGCAGCCTTAGCCCTCAGGGGCATAGAGTCAGACCTGTTTTGGCACACTGGGTAAGTGGATAGCCACTTAAGGAGTGATCCCAGTACAAGTACTTTCCAGGGAAAACTTCTGCTTAGCCAAGGTTAGCAGTTTAAAGTGCCTTTTAAGCGGGCTGAGGAGAGATTTAGGTTCTCCACCCTGCAGGGTTTCAGAAATCATTAGAGGCCTTCAGTCTCCATCTTGTACAGCCATATCAGCATTGTGGTTAACAGATCATACCCCAGAAGATCAGCTATTGCTCAGACAATATTCAGCCAGATACATATACTGCTTTGTTTTTGGTTTGGTTTTGTGTTTTGTTTTTAATTTCAACATTTTCTGTATAGATTTTTCTTTTCTTTCATTTCTTCATTTTTCTAGTTTAAATATAATTTTCCATTGTTGCCTTTTTCGACAATTAGAACATCATTTTTGCTAGTGTTTCTACTCCTATTCTTTGGTTTTCCCCCCAATTTTATACCGTAAAGTTTTCAATTTGCTTGCTTTGGTTTAATTTATTGCATTTTTGTCTTTCCTTTCTACCTGGTGGAGGTGGGGTACTGTCTCCAAACAGAATGGCAAAGAGCTGCTGACCTCAAAGGAATGATCCAACCCAGCACCGCCAGAGGTTGGGGGTTCTTAAGGTCAGGTCAAAGTACCCTACTGTACACCTATATTGCTCCTGTTCCCCTCTTTCTGGGCCTCTCTTCTTTTTGTTAATATTCGCTTCTACCCACCCCCTCTCCTTTCTCCTTTTTTTCTTTTCTTTCTTTTTTTTCTTTTTCTTTCTTTTTTTCTCTTCTTGCTCTTCAATCTTCTCATCCTTCTGGTCCTGTACCAAAAGGACCCATTGAAACCCTAGTCCAGAGGCACGCCAAGTTAAAGAGCAGGAGGAAGTAAAAGGAAAATTACAGCAAGGAAATCACTCATGAGGAAGAAATCAGCAGAAAACTCTTGGCATCATGAAAAACCAGTCCAGAGCAACCCCCACAAGGGACTGTGAGGTAGCTACTGCAGAGGATTCCACCTATAAAGAAATGTTAGAAATAACAGAAAGGGCATTCAGAATGAAAACAATGAAGGAAACGATGGAAACTGCTAATAAAGTGGAAAATAACCAAAAGGAAATCCAAAGTGGAAAATAACCAAAAGGAAATCCAAAAAGAGAATCAAATAAAGAGATGAATGATATGAAGAAAACAGTAAGGATATAGCAGAGTTGAAGGAACTGAAGCAGTCAACTAGGAAACGTAAAAATGCAATAGAAAGTATCAACAACAGATTAGACCATGCAGAAGAAAGAATCTCAGAGGTAGAGGATAAAGCTCTTGAGATAACTCAGATAGTTAAAGAGGCAGAAAAGAAGAGAGAGAAAGCAGAACATTCGCTGACAGAATTATGGAACTTTATGAAGCATTCAAACATACGAGTTATAGGTATCCAAGACGGGGAAGAAGAATGCCCCAGGGGAATGGAAGCCATACTAGAGAATATTATAAATGAAAATTTCCCAAATATCACCAAAGATTCTGTCATACTCCTTTCAGAGGTATATTGGACCCCAGGCCGTCTCAACTCTAACAGAGCTTCCCTAAGACACACTGTGATGAACCTGTCTACAATCAAGTCAAAAGAAAAATTCTTCAAGGTGCCAGGAGTAAGCGCCAATTGACCTACAGGGTGACTGCAGACTTCTCTAATGAAACTTTCCAAGCAAGAACACAATGGTCATTTACCTTTAATCTCCATAAACAGAACAATCTCCAGCCCAGAATTCTATATCCTGCTAAGCTAAGCTTTTAAATTGATGGAGAAATCAAATCATTTACTAACATACAAACATTGAGGAAATTCACCACAACAACCAGCTCTACAGGAAATACTTCAACCTGTTCTACACACTGACCATCACAATGGATCAACAGCAAAATAAGAACTCAGAAATTAAAGGACAGAACCTAAAAGATAAAACTAAGCAATGAACTCTCACAAAGTAAGATGAATAAGAACACTACTACACTTATCAATTATCTCAATAAATGTTAATGGCTTGAATTCTCTACTGAAGAGGCATAGATTGCCTGACGGGATTAAAAAACACAAGCCATCCATTTGCTGTCTGCAGGAAAGACACCTAGCTTCAAAAGACAAATTAAAACTCTGATTTAAGGGTTGGAAGACAATTTTTCAGGCAAACAGTACTCAGATGAAAAGACCAGTTGCAATCTTATTTTCAGATACATGTGGATTTAAACCAACTAAAGTAAAAAGACAAAGACGGTCACTTTATATTGGTCAAGGGAAATACAACAAGATGATGTTTCAACTCTAAATATTTATGCACCCAACTTAAATGCTCCCAGATTCTTGAAACAGACCTTACTCAGTCTGAGCAATATGATATCCTGTAACACTATAACAACAGGGAACTTTTAACACTCCTCTTACAGAGCTGGACAGATCCTCTAAACAGAAATTAAACAAGGATATAAGGGACTTATTAAATGAGATCATACAACAACTGTGCTTGATAGACATATATAGAACACTCCATCCCACAGATAAAGAATATACATTCTTCTCATCACCCCATGGAACATTCTCCAAAATTGATCATATCCTAGGACACAAAACAAACCTCAACAGGATCAAAAGAATTGAAATTTTACTTTGTATTTTCTCAGACCACAAGGCACAAAAGGTGGAACTCAACTCTAACAAAAAAATTCTTAACCCCCACACAAAGGCATGGAAATTAAACAACCTTCTGTTGAATGACAGTTGGGTACAGGAAGAAATAAAACAGGAAATCATTAACTTCCTTGAGCATAACAACAATGAAGACACAAGCTACCAAAACCTGTGGGATACTGCAAAAGCAGCTCTGAGAGGAAAATTTACCACTTTAGATGCCTACATTTGAAAAACAGAAAGAGAGCACATCAACAAACTCACAAGTCATCTTATGGAATTGGAAAAAGAATAATCTAAGCCTAAACCCAGCAGAAGAAAAGAAATATCCAAAATTAAATCATAGATCGATGAAACTGAAAACAAAGAATTATTCAGAAAATTAATGAAACAAGGAGTTGGTTTTATGAAAAAAATAAATAAAATAGACAAACCTTTGCCCAGAATAACTAGAAATAGAAAAGTAAAATCTCTAGTAACCTCAATCAGACATGATAAAGGGGAAATAACAACTGATGCCACAGAGATACAAGAGATACTCTCTGAATACCATCAGCAACTCTATGCCCCAAAATTTGACAATGTGAAGGAAACAGATCAATATTTGGAATCACACCCTCTCCTTAAACTTAGCCTGGAAAAAATAGAGCTCCTGAACAGAACAATTTCAAGCACTAAGATTAAAGAAACAATAAAAAAACTTCCAACAAAAAAATGCCCTGGGCTCGGCGCCTGTGGCTCAGTAGACTAAGGTGCCAGCCATGTACACCTGAGCTGGCGGGTTCGAATCCAGCCTGCGCCCGCCAAACACCTACGATTGCAACCAAAAAATGGCCGGGTGTTGTGGCAGGCGCCTGTAGTCCCAGCTACTTGGGAGGTGGAGGCAAGAGACTCACTTGAGCTCAGGAATTAGAGGTTGCTATGAGCTGTGATGCCACTGCACTCTATCCAGGGTGACAGCTTGAGACTCTGTCTCAAAAAAAAAATGTCCTGGTCTGGCTTGGCGCCTGTGGCTCAACAGGCTAAGGCGCCAGCCACGTACACCTGAGCTGGCGGGTTTGAATCCAGCCAGGCCCACCAAACAACAATGATGGCTGCAACAAAAAAATGGCCAGGCGTTGTGGTCGGCGCCTGTAATCCCAGCTACTTCAGAGACAGAGGCAGGAGACTCACTTGAGCCCAGGAATTGGAGGTTGCTGTGAGCTGTGATGCCTCAGCAGTCTATCCAGGGTGACAGCTTGAGGCTCTGCCTCCAAAAAAAAAAAAAAGAAAGAAAAAAAATGCCCTGGTCTGGATGGCTTCACATCAGAATTCTATCAAAGCATTGGATAAACTCCAGCATCCTTTTCTAATTACAACACAGAAGAGTACAGGCATACATGGCACATTTCTGAAACTGATCAAAGTTATCTATGACAAACCCACAGCTAATATTTTACTGAATGGAATAAAACTGAAAGCTTTTCCTCTTAGAACTAGAACCAGACAAGGTTGTCCTCTGTCACTATTACTATTCAACATAGTGCTGGAAGTTCTAGCCAATACAATTAGGCAAGACAAGGAAATAAAGGGGAAATAACAATGGGAGCAAAGGAGGTCAAACTCTCCCTATTTGCTGACGGTATGATCTTTACTTAGAGAACCCCAAAGACTCAAACACAAGACTCCTGGAAGTCATCAAAAAATACAGTAATGTCTCACGATATAAAGTCAATGTCCACAGGCCAGTTGCCTTTGTATATGGCCATAACAGTCAAGATGAGAGGCTAATTAAGGACACAACTCCTTTCACCATAGCTTCAAAGAAAATGAAATACCTAGGAATATACCTAACAAAAGAGGTTAAAGACCTCTATAAAGAAAATTATTAAATCCTAAGAAAGGAAATAGCAGAGGATACTAACAAATTGAAGAACCTACCATGTTCATGTCTGGGAAGAATCAACATTGTTAAAATGTCTCTACTTCCCAAAGCAATCTACAGATTCAATGCCATCCTTATTAAACTACCAACATCGTACTTTCAAGGCTTGGAAAAAATGATTCTGTGTTTTGTATGGAACCAGAAAAAATCCTGTATAGCTAAGGCAGTTCTTAGCAATAAAAACAAAGCCAGGGCATCAGCATACCAGATTTTAGGCTGTACTACAAAGCCACAGAAGTCAAGACAGCATGGTACTGGCAAAAAAAATAGAGGCATGGACATTTGGAATAGAACAGAAAACCTGGAAATGAAACCAACAACTTACAGCCACTTAATCTTTGATAAACCAAACAAGAGCGTTAACTGGGGGAAAGACTCCCTATTCAATAAATGGTGCTGGGAGAATTGGATATACACATATAAAAGACTAAAACTGGATCTTTCTCCACTCACAAAAATTGATTCAAGATGGGTATTATGGCTTGGTGCCTGTGGCTCAACGGGCTAAGGCGCCAGCCACGTACACCTGAGCTGGCGGGTTCGAATCCAGCCCGGGCCTGCCAAACAACGACAGCTGCAACCAAAAAAATGACCAGGCATTGTGGTGGGCGCCTGTAGTCCCAGCTACTTGGGAGGCGGAGGCAAGAGACTCGCTTGAGCCCAGGAATTGGAGGTTGCTGTGAGCTATGATGCCATAGCACTCTATCCAGAGTGACAGCTTGAGGCTCTGTCTCAAAAAAAAAAAAAAAAAAAAGGGTATTATATGTAACCAGCACATTGTACCCCATGATTGCATTATTGTACACATCTATGATTTAATAAAAAAAAAAAAAAAGATGGATAAAGTACTTAAATTTAAGGCATGCAATGATAAAAATCCTCAAAGAAAGCATAGGAAAAACACTGGAAGATATCAGGCAAGGGGAAGGCTTCATGAAGAAGACTGCCGCAGCAATTGCAACAACAACAAAAATAAACAAATGGGACTTAACTAAACTGAAATGCTTCTGTACAGCTAAGGAGACAACAACCAAAGCAAATAAACAACCTACACAATGGGAAAGGATACTTGCATATTCTGAATCAGACAAAAGCTTGATAACTAAGATCTATAGAGAACTCAAATTAATCGAAATGAAAAAAGCCAACACATGAATAGAACCTTCTCTAAAGAAGACAAATGAGCTCAGCGCCTGTGGCTCAATGAGCTAAAGCACCAGCCCCATACACCTTAGCTGGTGGGTTTGAACCCAGCCCGGGCCCACCAAACAACAATGACAGCTGCAACCAAAAAATGGCCAGGCGTTGTGGCAGGCGCCTGTAGTCTCAGCTACTTGGGAGGCAGAAGGCAGAGGCAGGCAACTCACTTGACCCCAAGAATTGGAGGTTGCTGTGATGCCATGGCAATCTATCCAGGGTGACAGCTTGAGGCTCTATCTCAAAAAAAAAAACAAAAAAAACAGAAGACGACAAACGAATGGCTAGCAAACATATGCAAAATGCTCATCATCCCTATATTAGAGAAATGCAAATCAAAATCACCCTGAGATACCATCTAACCCCAGCAAGAATGGCCCACATCACGAAATCTCAAAACTGAAGATAACACTTTCACACTGCTGGTGGGACTGCAAACTAATACAATCTTTTTGAAAGGAAGTATGGAGAACCCTCAAGGAACTCAAGCTAGACCTCCCATTTGATCCTACAATCCCATTATGGGGCACCTATCCAGAAAGAAAAAATTCCTTTTATCATAAGGACACTTGCAGTAGACCATTTATTACAGCTCAATTTATAATCGCCAAAATGTGGAAACAGCCTAAATGCCCACTAACCCAGGAATGGATTAACAAGCTGTGGTGTATGTACAACATGGAATACTAGTAAGCCATTAAAAAAAATGGAGACTTTACAGCCTTTGTATTAACCTGGATGGAAGTGGAACACATTATTCTTAGTATAGCATCACAAGAATGGAGAAGCATGAATCCTATGTACTCAATTTTGATATGAGGACAATTAATGGCACGGTGGGAGTAGGGGAAGAGGAAAGCAGAGAGAAAAAGAATGAGTGAGAGGTGGGAGAAAGGAAGAGCAGAGAAAGGGAAGGAGGGAGAGGGGTGAGGTCTTGGTGTGTGCCACACCTTTTGGGGGCAAGACACGATTGTGAGAGGGACTTTACCTAACAACAGTGTAACCTGGTTTCTTGTACCCTCAATGAATCCTCACCAATTTAAAAAAAATATGTAAAATTATAAAATGAAATAAA
>CAUYON010182729.1:0-24552 GCA_963573935.1 Arctocebus calabarensis | reverse complement strand
GAAATCTCTTCATGTTGAGTGTTTCCCTTGACAAATATGTCTCCATCCATGTCTTTCCTTATCTTTGTTGGTTTAAATCCTATTGTATCTGCAAATAAAATTACAACCCCTGCTTTTTTCTGATTTCCATTTGCCTGTATTATAGATGTCCATCCCTTTATCCTGAGTCTTTTTTATCCTTTCAGGAAAGACGAGTCTCTTGCATTCAACAAATTTTACCTGGCCTGAGTTTTTGTATCCAGTTAGCCAACCTGTGCCCTCTTTAGAGAACAATTTAAGTCATTCACATTAATTGAGAGAATTTATAGGTATGGTAGTGTTTTGGCCATCATATTTTTCAAAGGTCCAGTGGATATTTGTAATCCTTTCACCATTGTGGAAGTTAGGTTAGGTTTGATAAATTCTGGTTGAGATTACTTTGATGGTAGACAATTGTGCTTGTTGTTATGGAAAATGGGACTGAGCATTTCCTGGGGAGCTGGTTTAATTATGGCAAATTTCTTCAACATGTGTATGTCAGTAAAGTATTTGATTTCTTCATCGCAAATGTAACTCAGTTTGGCTGGATACAGGATCCTGGGCTGAAAGTTATTTTGTTTTAGAAGATTGAAGGTCATTGACCATCCTTTTCTGACTTAAAAATTTCAGATGAAAGATCTGCAGTCATTCTACTATTTCTCCCTTTGTAGGTAATGCTTTTCCTACATCTGGCTGCTTACAGGATTTTCTCCTTCATACTAACTTTGGCAAAGTTAATTACAATGTGTCTAGGAGATGGATTAAGTCTTGCTAGGGTTCTGAAACTGTCTACTCTCTGAATATCTGTATCTCTTGCAATGCATAATGTTTTAGAGTAAAGTATCTGTGCTGTTAGAACCATCCTCTTCTTCATGAATTCCTATAAATCAGATGTTTGATCTTTTGGAATGTCCCACAACTCTCCCAGGGAATGTTCTATCCTTGTTTTCCATCTTTCTGCCTCTTTGAATGCTTGGTATCATTCAAAAACCTTGTCTTCAATTTCTGAAATTCTTTCTTCTGCCTTCTCAACTCTATTTCTGAGGGGTTCAACTCTATTTCCAAGCTCCTTGAATAACTTTTTTATTTCCTTGAACTCTGCTATCTCTTTTCTCATTTATGTACATGTCCTTGGTGACTTTATCTTTGAATGCATTAATTTCTTGCGACAACTTTAGAACTACTCTTTGGATTTCTATTTTCAGCTTTCCTCTATTCTATTTATCTTATTTTCCAGCCATATTGTGAAATCTATTTCTGACAATTCAGCCATTTGTAGATGAATAGCATCTTCTGTTGTATCTCCTTTGTCAGTCCTCGGGGGAGTTGATCTACTCTGATTATTCATGTCGCCAGAGTTCTTCTGCTGGTTCTGCCCATGAGTATTTTCTGCAATTTGGCAATTAAAACTGGTAGGGTGAGATTGGTTTGGGTACCCCTGGAAGGGAAGTTAACCAGCCCTTTACCAATGAGCTGGGTCTTGTGATGGTGTCTTTTCCCCTACAGCCTTACAAAGGTCCCTATCAGAGCAGCAACCTGAGACTCTGAAGACCTGCTTGGTGAGACAGTACAAGCTGGCTCTCTCTTGAAGTCAGCCCACTTCTACCCAATCCTAAAGAGTCATGGTATTAGGCTGAAATCTCAGCTGGGGAGAGATATGCGCAACTGCAGCACCCTGCACCCCATCAGTGACAGCTGGAGGAGGAGAATCAGTCCTTCCATGCTACAAAACGACTACTGCTCAACTTCAGAGGGCCCCCAGGTAGACAGCCCAGTTCGAGAGTTCTAATCAGACTGTCTCAGGAAGTACAATCACTGCTCCACAGGGACAGTTCAAAGGGTCTCCAGAAGCCTGATTATAGAAATCCCCTGGCAGTTCTGTCCTTCAAACCCGAGGTGATGCAGCCTTGTCCCCTCCAGTGACCTACCGAGTCAGGAAAGATCGCCCCCTGTGCACCATGGCAGGGCATCTCTCTCTCTCTCTTACAAGTCTCTTTCTTCCCATGACCTCCAACGTCCACTTGAGTCACTGTTTCAGTGCTGCTATCCAGTGGTCCACACAATGCCCAGGCCTCTCAGGGAATTGCCAAACACCCTGGGCTCTGCAGGGGGCAGACCTTCAGATCACCAGGCAAGGGGGGGAAGGGTGGACTGGGAGTTCAGCATTGCAGGGAAGTATTTGTTCAATTTTATGCTGGGCAGGATGATGCTCACAATTGGAACATCACTGGAGAAGGAGGACCAGTGTTTAGCTGCCGTCTCCCATGGGGTAAAATAAGTATTTTGTTCCCTACTTACTTCCAGAGAGCCCACAGCAAGCCCAACAGTAAAAGAGCATTGTGCATGTAATACTGTATTTTTCTGTGTATAGTATGCTCTCTCTTGGGGGTGGGGGGTCTCCTCTGTCCTCTTGGTGATGGGGTTTGCACTTGGAATTTGTTTTCTTGGAGTGGCCGCTTGCCCCAGCAGACATGATGTGCACTTGTCTGTCTTCTTTCTTAGCTGAGCTGCTCACTTCTGGCTTCACCTAGACCACGTCTGCCCAGTCTCTCTCCCTCTGGACAGGAGCCTCTGGGGAAAGCTGTCTCTAGTCCATCCTCGTACTTCCTCCGATTGCCTTTAAGGATTTAATTGAGTAAAAATAAAAGTCAAACATCACATATACGAAGTTCTTCTAGGTGACTAGTTTGCAAGAAAATAACCAAAAGAAACTATTAATATATTAACAGCATAACAAATATTGGGGGGGGGAGTGCATACTATACACAGAAAAATACAGTATTAAATGGACAATGCTCTTTTACTGTTAGCCAGGTGCTGCCTACACTGATTATACAATTATTTAAATACTTCTAATAAATTATGGATGTTTACTTTTTTCAGTGTTTGGATCATCCTCTCACACAAGAATTTTCTGTGTTGGACCTTAGAGTAGAAGAAAAAGGGACTGTAAATTTTTTTTTAAATGACATTAAAAATAAAGAGTAGTGAAATAAAAAAATCACTCAGAAATACAGAAAAGCTATTACTGGTATGAATAAAAGATAATTTTTCTACAAGCTAAAATGAAGTACATTACAAAAAGCAGTGCAAAGCAGAATCTTCCATTTGGACTCCAGCAACTCAAGTTTGGGCAAGATATGTTTAAGGTCCATTTGTCTATAATGGAAAACTTTATCCTGGCCAAGGAGCTGTGTGTTTTATAATTGTATTAAGTGCCTGCTTCCTACCCATAGCAGGCACTTAGTAAATTTATATTTATCTACCCACTGAGTGACATAGCTGTGTGTAATGGAATTATTTACAGAACTTAATAGCTTTTGTTATTTTCTCTTGGGAATTTCTCAAAAACTAACAGGGCTCGTTTTTTCATATATTTACTAGGTTACCACATGTTTGCTGGATAATTCCCAGGTATCTAATTATGTAAAGAATTTGGAGCCTTAAATCCATATCCGACCCTTAAATTCATGTCTAAAATAACCTCATTGCCATTTGTATGTCATGACTGCACCTGTTTACTTCAAAATATGTCATATCTTTAATATAAATAAAACCTACATACATATAAATCTGTTCAAATTTCCAAGTTACTATGTGTTTTCTATGACTTTTATTTACAGGAAATCACAGAACTCCTATAGCCTGAAATGACTGGTTCTGGTTTTAGACCTGTGAGCTTATGCAGGCCTCTGGAGCATGCTCCCACCACCATGGTGATACTGTTGGTAAGAACTTGACACTCCTCAGCAAGATGTCCCTGCAGGATTCTAGCACCTGCCTACCAGGATAGAGGGTGTAGATACAGCTGGAGGCCTTCTAGGGGCAATGCACATTTGAAGGAAACAAAATGAGCCTTGTCCTAAGAAGCAGTGTGACTAGTCCTTGCTATAATCAGGAAATCCTCACCCAGCAGGACTGATAAGGATTTATTAACTGAGCTGGTCTTCACCGCCAAGTTGCACTGGTCATCCTTATACAGACTTCACCTAAGTTAATGACCGCTTGAATACAAGTCAGATTTTTAGCCGGAGGCCACCACTATTTAATAAAAGGAAATGCAAAGACAACCTTACACACTGAAGGATAATCCCAAGAAAGGGGAAAATGCGGGGGGAAAGTGAAGTAGAAAGTAGAAGAAAAAGCTCTTTGAAGTCTTAAAGAAGTTGGGGGGAGAAGGGGTTGTGTTGTCAGAAACATGCAGCTCTACCGATCTTCAATAAAGAAGAACAAAAACAAGATGCCGACGGGATGGGAAATTTCTAAGCTCCTAGGGACAAAGCCTGATCTTTGGTAAGTCCGGGGAAGGGAAGAGAGAAGTAAAGATTCCCAATCCAGCCCCACCATTAACAGGAAATATCCCTGCCAAAAAGACACAATCACCCAGAGGTCCCAAAATTAGGGGGAAAAAAAATCCCAAACTGGACTTAGTCAAGGTGGACCTGACTAGGAAAAAAGATGACTGGGAACAGAGCCAGAATAATCTGACACCACACTGTACTCAATCCTTCCTCCCCTCAACCAAGCCAGTAAACTGCACCCCTCCAAAGGCTAGTCAGTATCTTTGAGAATCTTGTTTCCTACAGCCCAAAGAGCATTTCAGAATGTGAAGATGGCATTTAGGAATTTAAATCTCACTAATTGTGAAGCTGCAAATGGTGACAGACAAAGTTATTGAACAGTCTGAGATTAAATCCAAAGGAAACTGGGGCAGGTTAGAGGTCAGAGATGCATCCCGGCTAATTATCAGGAGAATATTTGAAAGGGTTGTAAGAAAAAAAAATAGCAATAATATTTCTCCAGACCTTCTTTAGGATTGAAACCATTCAAACAACCTTGGCTGCATGAGAACACTCCATGGCTTGGGGTGGTTCTACCGTGTTTAATGAGGGTAGGACTCCCACGCCCCTCCTCACCACCATCACCACCTGGCTCAGATTCGGAAGGAACCGGTACTTCCTAAGTGTCATAGGCAGTGGCCTGGATCAAAAAGCTTTGTTTATAATTTCTAGATTTATGATTTTCTGTTGGTACGAGCTCCAGTCTTATTTCTGTGAACACTTTGTGTACATTACAAAGGGTGCCTGTTCAGTGTAGACAAATTAGAGAAATGTGGCCCCTCTGTGGAGATGGAGACCCCAGACTCATAACCTGCTGTTTTTAAATGTAGGTCTTATTTTCATTCAGATATGACAGTGCCTGTAACTAAAGACACAGCATGTTGTACTCATGCCAAGAGAAGGGGGCATGTCATGCCATGTAGGGCCACATGGAGAGGCACCAGCCAAGGGGAGGGAGCATGTCACCCCACGAGGGCCACAGGGAGAAGCACCAGGGTTGGCCAGAAGGCAGAGAGAGCCAGCGGAAAACATGGGCAATGCCATTATTGCAGTATCTGTGAGAGGGAATGGTGAGGCAGGGTGTGCAGGCTAAAGATTGACTAGTTTGAAGAATTTTAGCAGTCTCTGGGTCAGGGACTGTGTCTAGCCCTTTGGTACTAACCCTGGTGTGAGTAGGGCATGTGGATGGTGGCCCAGAGTGTGAGTGCCAACAAGCAAGCTGATTGAAGGCTGGGTGCCTTGTATATGAAAGGCACCATCTCCAGGAATTGAGTAGGCCTGGGAGGGCAGTCTCTCCTAGGTTGGCCATGCTCCAGATGTCAAAGCATGAGAAACACAGTTCATGCACTTAGAGAACGGGAGAGGACTTTTCTCATGTACATGGTTTGGCCAGTCAAGCCAGCGGTGTGCTGATGTGTTTTAACAACTGGATCTCTGAATAAAACAGAGTCCCCAGAGTCTGCTGATTTCTTGATGAGTAGGACAGAGCATAGGATTAGAAGTACTAGGCACTGGGGACAGCGAGATCTGGGCAAAAGCCATGCAGCACTGCTGGCCCTCCGTACTAAAAACAGCACTCACTAGACACAGCACTGTCCCAGCCCCAAGTCATCTATCAGCAGTGACAAGATTAAGACAAGACAGAAGTACAGCAGAATTCAATCATGCAGCCAAAGAAAAACTACACCTTTACTCTCTCCTTGGGGTTGCTGCTGTACTGTATTGTCTCAGGCCTGAGATAGCAATAAAAGCCAGTGAGGAACACAGGGAGGGGCCGCACCCTCATCTCTCTGTGCTGGTGTTGGCCTCCCTGGATCCCTCAGTTTAATGCAAATGGACTGAGTAGGTGTTATTCATTTATGTTGAGTTGCACCGACACTGATGTAAAATGCTCCATTGTGGTCAATGTCGGGCTGTCACTGTGATATCATCTAGCTGTAAAAAACTCCTGAAAATGCAGCAGTTGGCTCTCACAAGCCCTTACAAACCCACTCCAGCACATCATGCAAAGGCTGTGTTTCAAACAGATCAGGCACGTTCAGGGTGGTATGAGCATAGACCACAGGTTGTATTTCAGTCCTCATGCACTCTGTGTCTTGAGTATTTGTGCACTAAACACACTGTGAAACCACAGGCAGAGGTTTGAATTTCTTCATGAAGTGGAGGTGGGGTGGGTGAATGAACCTGAAACAATTGGCTTGCAAATTTGATTATGACCACCATCACTACAGTCTGGGCAATTGATGTCTATGAAAGGGTAATCTTTAAAAGTTTAGCCCAATTTCTTCTATTTTTTGGTTCTCAAATGGGAACTTCCTTTCCTAAGAAAAGAAAAACTTTGGTCAAATTTTTTTGACCAAAGGGATGAGCACTAGGTGAGCATGTAGGGATGAGAACTCAAGATCCTTGTAGAGCAAAATTAATCAGTAAGAGATGAGGCTTTAAAGTAGTAATGAATAGTTCTTTCATAACACTTTCAGGATTATTGGGCAATTGTGTATTATAAGTACAGTCAACAAGAAAATAAATTGAGGCAAAGTAAGTTCCTCTTTAGAGAGAACGGAATAAAATCAGCCTAGACGTATGGCATCTGTGGGCCTAGAGATGATTTTGCTGTGATGAAAATAATAAGAACGTGAAGAAAAACTGACATATGATTGCAACTAATTCCAGAACCACCACATACTCATGTCTTCTGGCTTCCTAATTCTTTCTTGAATAAGAGCAGACACAACAGAGAGTGGGGAAAAACTATTGAGCAGTTCAAACTCTGGTGACCTCGACTGGCCCTCTGGTGCGAGGTCTCAGCACCGGCTCACCTAACACTCCCCTGTGTCTCTGAGGATGTACCACTCCCACCACGATGCAATGGCAGAGGGGCCCGAAGTCCACAGGATGCAGAGGCTTAATGAGCGAGGCTCTAAACAAAGGCAGCGTTTCTTATACCAGAGGAAAAGCTGACGACTGGGACAGCCCAGGGTAGGGGGAAGAGATAAGACGCTGAACATGCTGTTTATCTAGGGATGAGCACTCAAGACCCTTGGAGAGCAAATGTGTTATGTAAGAACTTGTTTCTGCATGTTCATACTGGAGCTGCTTTGTGCTTAGAGGTGAAATCGTCTTTGATGAATCCCAACTACACCTATAGACTTGACCCCAGGCAACCTGTTGAAAAGCCACTGGTCAGGCTTGGAGCCTGTGGCTCAACTAGCTAAGGCACCAGCCACGTACACCTGAACTGGCGAGTTCAAATCCAGCCCGGCCCGCCAAACAACAATGACGGCTGCAACCAAAAAATGGCTGGGCGTTGTGCCGGGCACCTGTGGTCCCAGCTACTTGGGAGGCTGAAGCAAGAGACTCACTGAGCCCTGGAATTGGAGGTTGCTGTAGCTGTGATGCCACGGCACTCTATCCAGGGTGACGGCTTGAGGATCTGTCTTAAAAAAAAAAAAAAAGCCACTGGTCAGAGTCCCAGTCACACACTGCAGGTCCCACACCAGATCTCTGCTGGGGGCCCATGGCTTATAAACACCACGGGAATGGCCAAGGCCACCAACACAGCACTGTCGGTGTGGGACAGGAGAGGAGCAGGGGTCACATAACCACTGTAATAGCTACTTTCACTCTTCCTCTGCAATGGTTTATAAATGTGTTCATTTATGAAATTTACTTGACAAGTATTTTCCCAGCTATCCACTGTGCACAGGGCACCACGGTAAGCACTAGGACATGTTGGTGATTAAGTCAAGTACTCACTATCCTCATGAGCTTACAGTGTAAAGGAGAAAGGGTGAAAATCAGAATTACACAAACACTTTCTGTATTAAATTACCACTGTGCTCTGAAGAAGGTCATGGGAGTGAATTGGAATGTTCACCAAGATTGGAGGGGTGGAAAAGAATCAAAAAATAGAAAGGCAGAGCTCTGGTGTGGGACCCGCAGTGTGTGACGGGGGCTCTGCACAGAAGCCTTTCAACAGGTTGCCTTGGGGTCAAGTCTACAGGTGCACTTCGGATTCACAAAAAAGCGATTTCCCCCCTCTAAACACAAAGCAGTTCTGGCATGAGCATACAGATTGCTGAGAGCCAAGAAACTCACATTCTCATACAATGCCCTTGCTCTACATGGATCTGGAGTGTTAATCGCTAGATGAACAGGTATGTTCAATGCCTCACCTGTTCTAGCCGTCGGCCTTTCCTCTGGGATAAGAAGTGCCGTCTTTGTGTTCTACCCTGTCCGCCACTAAGTGCACAGCTCTGCTGCCTGGACCAGGCCATTTCTGGTCTCCATTCCTGTGTTAGTTGCCCTGTGAATCTATTTAGGGGACGAAGTTAAATGGACTCTAGGAGAAGAGCCAGGACCTGCTAGATCAACTCTAAGGTAGTTACAACTAGAACGAGAAGCATAAAGAAAAAACTATCACAGCAAAGTTAAATCAACAAAATTTTAGACTATTTCTTCCCTTCTTTCAAGTAGCACTCAAGTTCCTGAGAAAAGGGTACAGGAAAGGGAAAAGAATATGTGAGCAGTGAAGGTGAGTCGCCTGCTTCAGCAGTGCCCTGTCCTTGAGGGCTATTGGTCTGGCCATGACCGAGACTCTCAGTGAACATAGAAACAAGATTTAGGGGAAGAGCAAGGAAAGTGGAGGTATCCTGTGGGTCTTTCAAACATTTGGAGGTAAACCTGCAATTAGTGAGTATTTGGCCAAAGAACAGTAAAGACTCTTCCATTTGCCAAATTCTTTAATTAGTTAATAGGTTCTTTTTATAAGGCAGAGAATAAAAGACTAAAACATCCAAAAGACAGGAGGCATTTTTAGCAATTTGGATTTCTATCCAAAACAACATTAAGTACTAATCATATTTTCTGCAAACAATTTTCCCCCCACGATCTGCTTTCTTTAGTTTACAGGTCCAAGCAGAAGGGAGATCACCCCGCTGACTTCTACACTGCTCCACAACCCTAGGGAGGGTCCAATGGGGGCTCAAGCTCCCTGACCTCTCTCCTCCGAGGTTTCTGTCTCCTTGTTATACCTAAGATGATTGGCAGGGATGTCATCTAACTTGCATTTTTCTTTCTCATTTAGAGTACTGAGGGAAGTTTTTTCTTTCTCCAACAGACATATTACGAAGTTGCAAGCAAGCAAAAATTACATGGGCAGAGAAATTTCTATACTACCAGTAAAAAAAAAGGATGGAAAATTAGACACATTTCATACTCGTGTTCTCCTTCCCGAATTAGAAGGCCTGAGCCTTGAGCCCTAGGGCTGTCAGGTGAAGATTTAGGAAGTCCATAGGAGTCCATAGGTTCAGGGAGGGAAAGGTTAAGGGAGTGCCCCACCGCACCCCCCACCATGCACCCCCCCACGCTAAATGTAAATGATTTCCGCCCTTCAATTTTCAGATTTTGCTTTTACCACCTGGGGTAGACATCAGTTAGAAGATATTAAGCTACTAGAAATAGTTAAAACCGCATGCAGTTAAATGAATGAGTCCAAAGTATCTCAAGAATGGAAGAAAAAGTATCCAGTGTACTCAGCCCTACTATGAAGCTAATCTATAGCTTTCATATGAAGACTAAAATCTAGTTATAGCACAAGAAATGGGGAAAGGGGCAAGGGAGGGAGGGGAGGGGGGAGGATGGGTGGAGGGAGGGTGATGGGTGGGATCACACCTACGGTGCATCTTAGAAGGGTACAGGTGAAAATTACTAAATGTAGAATATAAATGTTTTCATATAGTGATTAAAAGGCCATGAAGCCTATGTTAAATAGTTCAATGAAAATATTCCAGAATGTATATAAAGTCAGCACATTGTGCCCCATGATTGCACCAATGTACACAATTACAATTTAATAAAAATTTTTTTAAAAAGTTCAAATCCAAATTAGTTTCTAAAAATTCAATTTAACAAATATTTATTAATTTGACCAAAAAAATGCCAAGATTATTCACTTTAACCTGTATGAAGTCATCTGCCCATTCCCTGAGCTAATCACAGAAGGAAAATAGAAGACAATGATCTATGCCGTGTCATTACCTCTGTTCTGAAAGTAGGAGAAAGTGACTCTCCAAGGGGAAAAAAGGGTGATTTTACTGCAGAAGAGGGAACAGACAGGGGCAGATCACAGCCCTAGATATTCGCTACAGAGAACAAAGTAAACTCTGTGTACACACATGCATGTATGTGCGTGCATGCACACACACACATTCTCTCTTATTAGCTGCAAAGACCAGCAAGTCAGGCTCTAACCAGTCCCGGACATAACATGTCCATAACATGCAGTAATTTAGTGCCAAGAACTGGTTAATAGACCTCAGTCCCAAAAGTCCCTCAGAAGACCCTCTGTCAGTTGAGAAAAGCACCCCATACGCAGGAAGAACATGAGCCTGTTGACTCCCTGCTCACTTCCCCGTAATGTTGCCAAAAGGCAGACTCTCCAGGAAACAGGGTTGGGGAAAACCATTCCTTTTTCCAACCCAGGGCTGTCACAGTGGCAGTTTGGGTGTATTCCAAAGGAATGATCGTGAAGGGATAATAGAAATGTGGCTGGATGAGGATGGGCTTGCTCTTGATTTTGTGGCAGAAAATCTGCCCTTGTTCTGAACCATCTGCTTACTTGGAAATGACAGTAACGAGATTTAAGTTGCCAGATTGCTTATATAACCTGTGTACTCATGTAGCAGGAACAGCAATGTTATGCAAATCAATCAGGTGGCACTTCAGAAGGCACATGACACAGCCATGTCATTGCCCCAGATCAATGGATTTTACACTGTCGCATGAAAGTGTGGGTACCCTGTCTCCCCAGATGGTCTCTGAGGTCAGGAGACAGATTCCATTCCACTCTACAATCTACCCAATTGGGAGATTCTCCATATTTTTTTGCACCCTCCACACCTTTTTCTCTTATAGAGTCTGCAAATATTCAATATACTCTTTTCCCAGGATCCCTGGTTCCTCTGAGGCCAAGAACCAAGAAGCCAGATTTTCATTGTGTTAGAATTTTCAGACTCCAGGTACTTGGAAGAGTTGGGCAATGTTGATTAAACTGACAAGTGTGAATAATGTCACGTTGGTGGGCCAAAATCAAAGTATGAGGTCCTTTCTAGAATGAGGTGCCATGCAAATAAACAAATTCTCCTGTAATTGCTTTCCACTGATGATGCCCTCATATAACCAAACTAGAAAGATAAAAGTCATCCATCTCTACTCCCTCTAGCTCTAATGCTATCACCCATCATTATTATTTTCATACCTAGATATTTGCCAAACCCATCTAATACAATTTAGAGTTATTACATCAAACTAGTTAATATAGCCTTCACCTCATTTACTTAATTATTGTGTTAAGACATTATACTCTATGCTTACTAGATTTGACATACACCCTTGCAATATGCACCATAGGTGTGGTCCCACCATTTACTATCCCTCCATCAAGCCTCCCCTCTCCCCTCCCATCCTCCCTCTCTTCCCTCCTTTATCCTGGGCTATAGTTAAGATTTATCTTTCATATGAAAGTGTGAGTGATTACAAATTGGTCTCATAATACTCCTGAGTACATTGGATACTTTTTCTTCCATTCTTGAGATACTTTATAAATAGGATATGTTCCAGCTCCATCCATGTAAACATAAAACAGGCAAAGATTCCATCTTTTTCAAGGCTGCATAATATTCCATTGTATACATATATCATAATTTATTAATCCATTCATGGGTTGATGGGCACTTGGGCTTCTTCCATGACTTGGCTATCGTGAATTGAGCTGCAATGAACAATCTGGTGCAAATATCTTTGTTGTAAAGTGATTTTTGGTCTTTTGGATATACACCTAGTGAGAAATTGCAGGATTGAATGTAGGTCTACTTTTAGATCCCCGAGTATTCTCCAAACTTCTTTGCACAAGGAATGTAATAGCTTGCACTCCCACCAGCAGTGCAGAAGTGTCAGCTTCTTAATAGTTCTCCATCTCCTGTCTTGCCCTACTTCAGTCCATCTTCACCACTGATGTTCATGTGATCAGCCCAAAATTGAGTTCTACCATGTCTTTCTGTGCTCTAAATTCTCCTGTGTCTTCCTCTCACTCACAACCTTTTCATACTCTTCCAATACACTGTGGAAAGCCTCACGAGCATTCATGACCACAAGCAACCAAAGTACCAATGTTGGTGATTGGTTTCCCTTTTTCATTCATGAATTTGCAGAGATGGGAGTGGATGGAACGTGGATTGTTAATGTGAGTGCTTGCAGCCCCTCCTCACCCCTTCTATAAACTATATTAAGGCTGCCATTACAAAACACTACAGACTGGGTGGTTTAAACAGCAGAAAATAATTTTTTCATAGTCGCAGAGGCTGGAGGTCTGAGATCAGTTTGTCACTAGGGTGGGTTTCTTCTGAGGCTTCCTTCCTTGGCTTGAAGATGACTGTCACCTTATAGCTTCATATTGTCTTCTCTCTGTACATGTCTATGTCCTAAAACTCCTCTTCTCATAAGTCATATTGAATTAGGGCCCACCTTAATGATTTTATTTAACTTAATTAGCTTTATAGAAAAACGCTATTTCCAAATATGCCCACTTCCTGAAGTAGCAGGGGTTAGAACTTCAACATATTACATTTTGGGGGATGGGGGAGCATGGGGACACAATTTATCCCATAAAAAGTTTTTATTTTTATTTATTCATTTATTTTTAATTGAGACAGAGTCTTACTTTGTCACCCTTGATAGAGTGCTGTGGCATTATAGCTCACAGCAACCTCAAACTCCCGGGCTCAAGCAATTCTCTTGCCTCAGCCTCCCTAGTAGCTGGGACTACAGGTGCCTGCCACAATGCCCAGCTATTTTGTTTGTTTGTTTGGTTTTTGTTTTTGTTTTTTGTTTAGCAGGCCCAGGCAGGGCTCGAACCCACCAGCCCTGGAGCATGTGACCACGTCTTAACCACTGAGCAACAGGCGCTTCCACCATAAAAAGGTTTCAGTACAGATGTCATTTTTTAAAAATATTTTTGATCCACAATTGTTGGAATTCATGGATGCAGAACTCATGGATAAATAGAACTAATTGTAATATTCTCGGTTTTGTATATGGCCAACCCAGCTAGCCTATCTCCCAGCAATGGCTGTGTCACTCACGGCTCTTTGGTGAGCCCTTTCTCTTGTGGTTAACACCCAGGTTGTATCAAAAGTGCTTATCTCTAAACACTAGAATCCCATTTGGTTCAGAGAGGTGCTCTGATTATGACAGCTACATGGGAGGCTGAGGCTGGTTATGGCCATTGAACATCAACTCTGTCTCATATTCTCCCATGCCAGGTGTGGAGGACAGAATTGACAGAACCACTTGCACTGCCCCCACTTTCTCTCTTAAATATTATCATTTCTTGCTTTTTCTTTTAGAACTTTTAATAAGCATGAAGAATTGAGTTAGGTTAAATCAAAATGCATGAATGTTTCAATTCACAGTAAGGAGTGTGAGCTATTTGGACATTGTAGCTGTTGCTGCACCCACTTTTTTGGCCTCAGTTTCTCTCCAATCTTCACATGTGATGGGTCCAGCTTCTTAGGGACTATGGAAACATTGTCTCTTTTTACTTGCTATAAAAAAGCATGCTGCTGCAGCCAACAAACTGGTAATTGTGCATAAGCTTAGACACCTCCAAGAGAATCTGTCACATGGTAGAATGTCACCTGTGTGCATCTGGCCATGGGAAAAATAAGTTAACCTATGGGATAAGACACAAGTCTTTCAGAGAAGAAACAGAGCTCAGCATGTCCTGTCTACCTCTTCAGCCACTTGACATGCTTTCTGTTCCAGAAACACCAAACCCCTTATCATTACACATATATACATCTTTTTATTTTACTTTTCTATCTGATCACACAATCTTGCCTTGTTGTCCAACATCAATTCATACTAATTTACCAAGGTGTATCTCCTCCTGAATGCCTTCTTCTTGGGGTTAGACTGGGAAGCTTCCTTCTATCATGTATTAAATTTTATTAGGATAAAATATTCTGTTGTCGGTTAAATCCAGATGTTGAATGGTTAAGTTCAAATCTAAAATTTCTTTACTTAGCTTCTTTTTGGAGGATCTATCCAACACTGCTAAAGGAATATCCAAATACTATGGAGCTGGAGGAAATCAAGTTACTCATGTCTATTAGAGTTTTTCTTATAAATTGAAGCGCATTTTGGTTGGGTGCATAAATATTAATAATTGAAATCTCATTGTATTGAGACAGACTGCCATCTTGGCTCCTCTCCCCCTTTTGTGTCTTTTGGTAGAGATTTTTCTACTTTTCTCACCTTTCCCATATAAATTTCTTATACAACAGCTAAGATACCCCCCTTTTTCCCTTATTTATTTATTACACATTTTTTTTTTACTTTTTAAAATCTATTTTTATTATTCTTTTCCTCTTCTCTGAGGACTGGCAATAGTCACAGCATTAGATTGGCAGGGAGGTCATGGCATTGGTCTGGCTCAAAGAGGCCATGAGCTCATGGTCTTGTGTATCCTTCTAGTTTCAACCTTTGGAAAGAAAGTATTAGAAGGTTCCCACTGCAACATACTGCTGATTTCTTTCAATATTTGGCAGAGGTGGGGTCTTGCTTTTTTCCAGGCGGCTAAGGAGCTCCTTACATCAAGGGACCCACCCATCTTAGCCTCCCCAAAGTTTTAGTGCTACAGGTGTAGTTAAAGCACCTTGCTGAACACCACAATTTCTCCTGTTGCTTTCTTTTCTCTTATTGTTCTTTTTCTCTACTTTTCCTCAATTCTTTCCTTCTATCTCTCTTATTTTTTCCCTCTCTTCAACTTCTTTTTTTCTTTCTCCTTTCTTGTTCTTTACCCTTATCTTCCTTTTGGCCTTATACCAAAAGGCCACTTAAACACCCAAGCTCTGAGACACAGTAATTTAAAATGAAGGAGGTAGTGAGCATGAAAAAGTAGGGGAAGGAACATGAGAAGGAACCAACAGAAAAATCCTGATAACACGAAAAGCCACAATAAGACCCCCACCCCCTAGGGATAATGAGGTAGCTACCACAGAGGATTTCACTTATAAATAATTAACAAAGACGAAAGAAAGACAATTTAAAACATGGTTGGGAAAAACAATAAAGGTAATTGATGAGAAAGTGGAAAAACAGAACCAAAAAATGAACGAAAGATTTGAAGAATATAGCAAGGATATGGCAGAGCTTAAGGACATAAAGGAGTCAATTAGAGAGCTTAAAAATGAAGTAGAGAGTATCAATAACAGATTAGACCATGGAGAAGAAAGAATCTCAGAGCTTGAGAAATAAAGCTCCTAAGCTAACTCAGGCAGTTAAAAAGGCAGAAAAGAAAAGAGAGAAAGCAGGATATTTGTTCAGAGAATTATGGGACTTCATGAAGCATTCAAACATATGAATTATAGGCATGCCTAAAGGGGAAGAAGAATGTCTCAAAGAAATGGAAGCCCTATTGGAAGATACCATAAATGAAAACTTCCCAAGTACCACCAAAGATCTAGAAATACTCCTTTTAGAGGAATAACAAACTCTAGCTTGTCTCAACACAAAGAGAGCATCTCTAAGACATATTGTAATGAAACTGTCCAAAGTCAAGATGAAAGAGAAAATTCTGTAAGCAGTCAGGAGTAAGTACCAATTGACCTACAGTGTCAGATCCATCAGAATAACAGCAGACTTCTAAGATCTTCTCCAAGATCCTTGGAAACTTTCCAAGTCAGTAAAGAATGGTCAGCTGTCTTTAACTTTCTTAAACAAAACAATTTTTAGCCCAGAATTCTGTATCCTGCTAAACTAAGCTTTAAAATTGATGGAGAAATCAAATCTTTCCCTCATATGCAAACATTGAGGAAATTAACTACAATAAGACCATCTCTACTGGAAATACTTAGACATGTTCTCCATTGATCACCAGAAAAGTAAACATCCACAAACTAAAGAACATAACCTAGCTTCCACAATGGCACAGAGGACAAAACTAACCAATGTACCTCCACAAAATAAGATAAATAGAACTCCACCACACTTATCAATTTTCTCAATAAATGTTAACAGCTTGAATTACCCACTGAAGAGGCACAGGCTGGCCAATTGGTTAGAAAAGTACAAGCCATACATACGCTGTCTCCAGGAAAAATACCTAGCCTTCAAAGACAAGACAAGCCTAAGGACAAAGGATTGGAAAGCAATATTTCAGGCAAATGGAAATCAGAAGAAAGGAGGGGGTCACAATTTTATTTTCAGATACAAGTGGATTTAAAGCAACTAAAGTTAAGAAAGACAAAGATGACCCTGGTCAATGGAACAATTCAACAAGAGAAGATTTCACTTCTAAATATTTATACATCATGTAAGTCCAAGAGTTTGAGGTTGCTGTGAGCTGTGACTCCATAGCACTCTACTGAGGATGATATAGTGAGATTCTGTTTAAAAAAAAAAGTTAAATATTTATATACCCAACTTAAATGCTCCCAGATTTTTGTAACAGACATTGATTGGTCTGAGCAACATATCAATTATCACATTAATAGCTGAGGATTTTAACATCCCTCTGTTGACCTGGACAGATCCTCTAAACAGAACTAAACAAAGACACAAGGGACTTAAATGCAACCCTAGAATAAATGAGCTTAATAGACATGTACAGAAAACACCATTCCAAATCTAAGGAATATACATTCTTGTCAGCCCATAGAACACACTCCAAAATAGATCATATCCTAGGTCAGAAATCAAACCTCAAAAAAATTAAAAGAATTGAAATTATACCTTGTATCTTTTCAGACCACAGGCAATAAAGGTGGAACTCAATTTTGGTTTTTCTCACCAAAATTTTCATCCCTGCACAAAGGCATGGAAATTAAACAACCTTACTGTGAATGACAGCTGCATTAAGGAAGAGATAAAGGAGAAAATTATTAAATTCATCAAACATAATAACAATGAAGCTACAAGTAACCAAAACCTGTAGGATACTGCAAAAGTTGTCCTAAGAGGGAAATTTATTACATTAGATGCCTACATCCAAAAAACCAGAAAGAGAGCACATCGATAATGTAATGAATCATTTTAAGGACGTGGAAAAAGAAGAACAATTCAATGCCAAACCTAGCAAAAGAAAAGAAATAATCAAAATGAAATGAAATAAAAACCAAAAGAATCATTCAGAAAATCAACAAAACAAAGAGTTGGGTCTTCAATAAGAATAAATAAAATCCATAAACATTTGACCAGGTTAAATTAGAAACAGAAAAGTAAAATCTCTAATAACTTCAATCAGAAACAAAAAAGGGAAAATAACAACAGCTACCACTGAGATCCAACAGATTATCTCTAAGTACTACAAGAAAGTCTACACCCAGATTTGATAACATGGAAGAAATAGACCAATACCTGGAATTATATCATCTCCTTAGACTTAACCAGGAAGAAATAGATCTCCTGAACAGACCAATATCAAGCACTAAGATTGAAGAAACCATAAATAAATATAACAACAACAACAACAACAACAACAACAACCAACAACAATAAAAAGCCTTGGATCAGATGGTTTCAAACCAGAATTCTATCAAACCTTCAAAGGTGAGCTTGTACCCATGCTGCATAACCTATTCCAAAACATTGACATAGGTGATATAGAATATATTGCTCAACATTTCCTAACATGTCCTATGAAGCAAACATCACCCTGATACAAAAACCAGGAAAGGACCCAATTAAAAAGGAGAACTACAGACCAATTTCACTAAAGAAAATTTTACTCAAAATTTCGGTTTCAAAAAAAAAAAAAGTTAAATATTTATGTACCCAACTTAAATGCTCCCAGATGTGTAACAGACATTGATTGGTCTGAGCAATATATCCTATATCACCATAATAGCTGAGGATTTTAACATCCCTCTGTTTGACCTGGACAGATCCTCTAAACAGAACTAAACAAAGACACAGGGACTTGTAAAAATACTCAATAAAATCTTATCCAATAGATTATAGCTGCACACTAAAAAAATTATACATCACTATCAAGTTGGCTTCATTCCAATGGATGCAAGACTGGTTTAACATATGCAAATTTATAAATGTAATTCACCAATAGAAGTAAAGCAAAGACCACATGATCTCAATAGATATAGGAAAAGCTTTTGATAAAATTTAGCATCCTTTTCTCACAGAACACTTAAGAATATAGGTGGCACATTTTTTAACATGATTGAAGCCATCTACAACAAACCCACTGCTAATATCAAACCGAATGGAATAAAACTGAAAGCTTTTCTACTTGGAACTGGAATGAGACACAGATGTCCTCTATCACCAGTACTATCCAACATAGTGGTGGAAGTTCTAGCTAATGCTATCAGGTAAGAGAAAGTAATAAAGGGCATCCAAATGGGGGCAGAGGAGGTCAAGCTCTTGCTCTTTGCTGGTGATATAACCTTATACTTAGAAAACCCCAGAGACTCAACCACAAGACTCTTGAAATTGATCAAGAAATACAGCATCATCTCAGAGGATAAAATCAACGTCCACAAATCAGTAGCCTTTGTATATGCCAATAACAAAGCAGCTGAGAAGCTAATCAAAGATACAATTCTCTTTATGGTAGCTTCAAAGAAAATGAAATACCTAGGAATATACATAACAAGAGAGGTGAAGGACTTCTACCAAGAGAATTATGAAACCCTAAGAAAAGAGACAGCAGGAGATATCAACTAATGAAAGACTATACCATGGGAAGAATCAATGCTGTGAAACCATCCACACTACACAAAGCAATCTACAGATACAATGCAATCCTTATTAAAATACCAGCATCACACTCTGAAGAACTGGAAAAAATACTTCTTTATTTTGTATGAAACCAGGAAAAACAAAACAAAACAAAACCCACATAGCCGTGGCAATTTTTAGTAATAAAAACAATGCTGAGGCATCACTCAACCAGACTTCAGGTTATATTACAAGTCCACAGTGATCAAAACAGCATGGTATTGGCACTATATATATATATATAAACCAAATAGAAAACCAAGGGATGAAACCAGTTTCTTATAGCTCTGATTTATTTTTTTTGAGACAGAGCTTCAAGCTGTTACCCTGGATAGAGTGCTGTGGCATCAGAGCTCACAGCAACCTCCAATTCCTGGGCTCAAGCGAGTCTCCTGCCTCCGCCTCCCAAGTAGCTGGGACTACGGGTGCCTGCCACAACATACGACTATTTTTTGGTTGCAGTCGTCATTGTTGTTTGGCGGACCCAGGCTGGATTAGAACCCACAAGCTCACATGTATGTGGCTGGTGCCTTAGCCACTTGAACCACGGGCGCCGAGTCTCTGATTTTTGATAAACAAAAGAAAAGCATGCAAGGGAAAAAGAACCCCTATTCAATAAATGGTCCTGGGAAACCTGGATAACCACATGTAAAAGATTGAAATTGGACCTGCACCTTTCACCACTTACAAAAATTGACTCAAAATGGATAAAGGATTTACATTCAGGATGTGAAATGATCAAAATCCTAGAAGAAAGTGTGGGAAAAACTCTTAAGGATGTTAGCCTGGGGAAAGAATTTATGACAAAGACTTCAGTGGTAATCATGACCACAACAATAAACAAATGGGACTTAATTAAACTGAAAAGTTTTTGCACAGCTAAGGACACAATAATTAAAGCACATAGACAATCTTCAGAGTGGGAAGAGATACTTGCATATTACAAATCTGACAAAGGTTTAATAAGTAGGATCTACAGAGAACTCAAATTAATCAACATGAAAAGTGCTAACAATCCCATCTATTGCTGGGCAAGAGACATGAATAGAAACTTCTCTGAGGAAAACAGAAGAATGGCTAATAAACATATTGAATAAATGCTCATCATCTACAATCATCAGAGAAATGCAAATCAAAACCACCATTAGATATCACTTAACCTTAATGGTAATATTCCACATCACAAAGTCCCAGAGTTGCAGATGCTGGTGTAGGTATGAAGAGAGAGGGATATTTTTGCACTGTTGGTGGGACTTCAAACTAATACAGTCTTTTTGGAAAGAAGTATGGAAACTCCTCAAAGAACTCAAATTATACCTCTCATTTGACCCTGAAATCTCACTACTAGGCATGTACTCAGAAGAAAACAAACCATTTTATCACAAAGACATTTGCACTAGAATTTTTATTGCAGCTCAATTTACAATTGCCAATCATGTGGAAACAACCTAAAGGCCCATCAACTCAGGAATGGATTAATAAATTGTGGTATATGTACACCATGGAGTACTATTCAGCTGTAAGAAAAGATAATGACTTTACACCTTTTGTATTAACCTGGATAGAGATGAAACATATTATTCTTAGTAAAGTATCACAAGAATGGAGAAGCAAGAATCCAATGTACTCAGTTTTATTTTGAAGTAGTAGATGATCTACCACAGGGCCACATAGGAGAAAAACTTAATTCTGTTAAAGTTGAGGGAGTGGGGAGAGGAGGAGGGGAATGGTATGCTCCCACTTAAATCCAAAATTTGTCACCTGGTTGTTTAACCTGAGTGGGGAGGGGACCCTAAATGAATGGAAGGATATACTACATTCATGGATCAAAAGACTTGATCTCACCAAACTGGTCAATGCAACACCAAGCAAATTTCCAGTAGGTTTTTTTAAAAAATTGAAATTAACAAGCTCCTTCTAAAGTTCATATGGAGGCAAGAATGACTTGGAATAGCCAACACATTTTTTTTTTAAAATCCAGATCTCACAAAAAACAAAACGAAAACAAACAATAACAAAAAAAGAAATAAAATCCAGATCTCAGTAGAAGCAAAACAATTTTAAAAAGACTAAGTTGGAAGACTACCTGTTTTCAGACTTTTCATAAAACTACAATAATAAGATAGTGTGATTTTCCATAAAGATAGACATATGGATCAATGAAACAGGATAGAGAACTTAAAAGTAGCCCAATGACCAAATGATTTTTAAGAAAGGTAAAGGGAACTTGTTGGGGGAAAGTCTAATCTTCTCTACAAATGGCAATGGGACAGTGAATATATAAATATATGCAAAAGAAATGAAAAGCTCCTATCTCATATCACATGCAAAAACTAATTTTAAATGGCTTATAGGCCTAAATATAAAAGCTAGTTAAAAGAAAAATTTCCAACAAATTAAATCCAGCAAATTTCCAACAAATTAAATCCAGCAGAATTTATTTGAGCAAAGAATGATTTCTGAACTCAGCATCACTTAAAACCAAAAAATCTTTAGAGAACTCTGCTCAACAGTTTAAGCAGCAAACTTTCATAGACCAGCCACAAAAGCAAAGTAGAGAAATCCCCTTATTGACTTTAGGTAGGTATTTCCCTTATTTGGTCATACTGCCTTGTTTGGGCATGATATTTGGGTTGAGCATTTGTCTTCTTTGGACATAGTATAATGAGTTAGCTGCCTATGATTGGCTGAACCCTGGATACTTGTGACTAACTAACCTTGGCTGGCTGTTATACTCCTAACTAAGGTCTTGATTTGTTTACTTACTAAGTGTGGTTGAGATTCATTATATAGGAATTTGAAGTATGGAGATAACCTCAGGCTAATTTGCTC
Organism: Arctocebus calabarensis; assembly: GCA_963573935.1. Taxonomy (NCBI): domain Eukaryota; kingdom Metazoa; phylum Chordata; class Mammalia; order Primates; family Lorisidae; genus Arctocebus; species Arctocebus calabarensis. The sequence continues at coordinate 2,566 of CAUYON010182729.1, read as the reverse complement.
TTATTTAATTTAGCAAGCTAACATTATTCAACTTCTAGAAGTAAACATATACTACTTCTTAGTGACCTTGGCATAGTTTTCTTAAAAAAGACTTATAAAAAAAAGATATAAATTGTGACAAAAAGTCAATAAATTGTGGCTACAAAATGAACAGCTTTTGCTCTTAAAAGATACAATTAATAAAATAAGTGTCAGACTGGGAAAACACATTTGCAACAGATATTTCTGGCAAACAATTTGCACCTGAATTTTATAAAAACCTGGCAAAATTCAACACTAAGGGTATTTTGAAAATCCAGTAAAAGCAGGCAAAAGATCTGAACAGGTGCTTTACCAAAAAAGACATTTAGATGGCAATTAAGCCCACAAAAAGATGTGGACCATCATTAGTGATTAAGGAAATGCAAACTAAAATTCATTGTGAGATTTTAATTGCAGCACCATTTTCAATAACCAAGATACAGAATCAATCTAAGTCTTCATCAATGGATGAATAAATAAAGAAAAGGTGGTATATATACAAATTGGAATACCATGAAGCCATAAAAGAATGAAATTCATTTGCAGTAACATGGATGGAAGTGGAGGTTGTTACATCAGGTGAAATAAGCCAGATATGAAACACAAATATCATCTGTTCTCATGTATATAGGAGCTCAAAAGGTTGATCTCATGAAGGATGAGAATAGAATGATAGATCCTAGAGATGGGGAAAGGTGTGTGTGTGTAATGAAGAGGTTAGCTAATGGGTACAAACATACAATTAAAAGGGGGTAAATGCTAGTGTTTGACAGCACAGTAGGGTGACAATAGTTAACAATAGCAAATATACTGTACATGTATACTTCAAAATAGTTAGAGGAGGAATTTTAGAATGTTCCCCAAACAAAAAAATGATAAATATTTGAAATGATGTGTTTCCTAAATACTTTGATTTGGTTATTGCACATTGTACACACATGTAATGAATAAAGAATATCTTAAATAGGTACAAATATTATGTATTGATTAAAATTAAAAGAAGAGTATGAAAAATCACAATGAGGAGGAGGAGCCAAGATGGCAGTCGAGTAACAGCTTCCTTGCAACTGGGCACAGTGAGATTGGGGAGAGAAGAATTCAGGCATCTCTGGCTGGCGAGATCTGCCCAGAAACACCCCTTTGGGGATACAGGGAGACAGTGTGAGACTTCTGGACCCCCTGAGGAAGGCCAAAGCAGTGGAGATCTGGCAAGTGCTTGCGTGTGTCTGTTTGGTCTAATCCTGCCGGCAGCTGTGGCTACAACTGCAGTGACATTGCAAACTGGAAAGGCCTTACCTATGAGCTGTTTGGGTTTCTTTTGGACTTGGCACTCAGTTGAACTGCCTCGGGAGAACTGGGGCAAGAGTGTGGGGGTCTTTGAGTGTTGTCTGGGGCTCCAGACTGAGCCACTGAACCAGACAGAGCTGCCAGTGTTTGGTTGTGGGCTGTGTGGAGCCATCATAGGAGAACTGCCCCAGCAAGCTCCACCCTCAGGGTTGCAGAACAAGCATCGGGCGGAGCGAGTAATCTAGTGACTGAGACGCCTTGCAGCCTTAGCCCTCAGGGGCATTGGGTGAGACCGGTTTTGGCACACTGGGTAAGTGGAGAGCCACTTAAGGAGTGATCCCAGTGACAAGCGCTTTCCTGGGAAAGCTTCTGCTTAGCCCAAGTTAGCAATTGAAAGTGCCTTCTAAACAGGCTGAGGAGGATTTAAGGTCTCCACCCTGTGGGGTTTGAGAAATCATTAGAGGCCTCCGGTCTCCATTTTGTTCAGCCGTATCAACATTGTGATTAACATATCATATCCCAGAAGATCACCTCTTGCCCAGACAATCTCAGCAAGATATATATACTGCTTTGTTTCTTGGTTTTGTTTTGTTTTGTGTTTTTTTTGTTGTTGTTTGTTTGTTTTCGTTATTGTTTTATTTTTAATTTCAACATTTTCCTTAGAGATTTTTCTTTTCTTTTTTTTTAATTGCTTCATGTTTCTAGTTTAAATATAATTTTTCATTGTTGCCTTTTTCAACAATTAGACTTCAATTTTGCTAGTGTTTCTACCCATAGTAATTGTTTTTTTCTCCAATCTTATCCTGTAAAGTTTTTGGTTTGCTTGTTTTGATTTGATATATTGCATTTTTGTCTTCCCTCTCTATTTGGTGGAGGTGGGGTACTGTGTCCAAATAGGCTGGCAAAGAGCTGCTGACCTAATCACCCAACCAGGCATCCCCAGAGGTTGGGGGCTCTTAAGGTTGGGTCAAAGTACCTTACTGTACACCTATATTGCTTCCATCCTCCTCTTTCTGTGCCTTTCTACTTTTGGTCAATAGTTGCTTCTACCCACCCCTTCTCCTTCCTCCTTTTTCTTTTCTTTTCTTTCTTTCTTTTTTTTTTTCCCCTCCCTTTCTTTCTTTTTTCCCTTCTTGCTCTTCAATCTTCTCATCCTCTGGTCCTGTACCAAAAGGACTCATCGAAACCCTAGTCCAGAAGCATGGCAATTTAAAGAGCAGGAGGAAGTGAAAGGAAAATTAGGACAAGGAAACAGATA
>CAUYON010182728.1:0-13514 GCA_963573935.1 Arctocebus calabarensis | reverse complement strand
CTGACTAGGTGTGCCCTTGCTTAAGTGCAGTGCTGGTGCAGAATCCCCTAAAAGAGATTTCAGCGGTTTGACCTCAGGTGTGCTACTTGTGCTACTGGCAGAGGACCCTGAAATAGATGCATGAACTGATGCCACCACTTTGGCTTGTTCTGGCGGGACATACCTAAAACATGTGAAAATCAATTAACCAAGAAAAATGTGGAGAATTCTATACTAAAAAATGATATATTCCATTTTGATTTTGTGTAAGACTGCTTCAACATTAATCTTATCTGAGAATGTTCTCACTTATTAGAATTGATAGCTTAAGACCAAACTTAATTGAAATACTCAGAGAAAGAGTAATGAAGACTAACCACCAAAAATGTGTTTCAATTATTTATTGTTTTTCTAAGATTATAAACACCATATAACTGCTTTTTTAAATAACAAAAGACGTATAGTTAATCATCATTATGAATAATAAAACAAAAATATCTTAAAATCATGAATAACATTTAGAAACAGATGAGATGGTAGGGAAACATTTTTTACACTTAATAGCCTAAAATATAAAGGCCTATTATATATCTATAAGGGTAATCTACACTACTTCATGATCAGAAAAGATATACCAGAATAAGATAAACAATCCCATATTAAAATGGACAGAAGAAGCCATTCATAAAAGGGAACAGAAATGAAAACAACAAGCTAACAAAAATGCAAAGTAAGGTTTTATTCATCTTTGACCCAAGTGTGAACTTTAGAAATATTCAATTGCTGTCTACTAAAATATATAAACAGGTAAGCTCTCTGCCCTAGAAGTGCCACTTTCAGAAAACTATCCTTAAAATTTAGATAAGCATACACAGACACATGGATGTTACCATAATACTCTATGATTTCAAAAAATTGGGAAATGAAAACCCCAATATCCATTGGGGGAAAAATATTTAAAGAGTCTATGTCAAACTCTACATAATATAATACTATATAGCTACTCAACTTGACAAGGAGATGGCCCATAAAACTTCAAAGGTCTTTTGGGTTTGATACCAGTCATGTAAATATATAATTCAGGGAACAGCGGGAGTGAAGGAAAGAGAGGCAGGAAGGATATAATGCCCAAATATCAGCAATCCTAACTTCAAAGGGCAGAATGATGTGAGAGCCTTGTACGCTCTGTAATTCTGGGTTTTGTCCTACCCTCCTTCTGATCCCCCATATCAAGCAGGCGGGGGAAGTAGAAAAACTGGGTGGTGAAGACTATATATTCCAAGACAGTTCAAATCCCAGCTCTGCCACTCACTGGCTGTGAACCTTAGGCAAAGTACTTCAACTCTTTGTGCTTCCATTTATCCATCTATAATATGAAGATAGGGTTGTTGTGAGGTTTAAAGAAGCTGACATACGTAAAGCGCTTAGAACAATTCCTAGTACAGGCTTTAACTATATAAGCGTTAGCTGTTATCAAACTACATGATCACCACAAATAATAAAACTGCTGTTCTTTAACAAATGGGAAAAATGACAAGAGGCATGAGAATGAATACAAGCAGTTATGCTTTCCCATAATTTGGCACACCACTGATGACAGACATTCTTCAGTACTACCAAATCTTATCAAAGGATAAAACCAGGTAATAGTTGATGGTTCAAAAGACTCGTGACAAAGCAAAGCAGCGTATTATATAAAATGGGAAGTGATTTGGAGAACTGGTCAAAAAAACAATTTCAAAATCGGTTTGGATAGCAATAGCATTAGTGCAGTAAATATTGATATTTACTGAGTTTTCTTAGGGAGACAACATTTGGATAGTGCTTATACCATGTAAAAAAACCAATTTCATTGCTCTTCAGTTAAATGCTATAGTTGCGTTGGAGTTTAGAATAAAAATGTTCTGGTCCTGGTCTCCTCCCTCTCCATCTACCACTGAAAAGTTTGTATTTTGTTTCTCAGGGAAGAAAATATAAAATAAATTATAATTATTGGAAATTTCTAGTTATCTGAGTTCTGGTTTGAATGAATAATATATTAACTGATATAAATATGGGGTAGGGGTCACCTGTTGCTCACACTTTTCTAATAGCTAGAGCTAACCTATCTAAAGTCCCAGTTAAGCACTTATCAAACTGACTTTGTAAACTGGTAAAGTAACACTCCTGAGGAAACCAAAAATTAGGTTAAGATTACACAAGGAAAACAGACCTATCTACAACAAAGAATGTCTAGAAAATTATAAACTAAAATGATAAAAGTAATATTATGCCTTTAATCGTAAAAGAATCATTTATGCTACTATATTTTTACTATCATCTCACCTAATATTTTCTTCTTTCCCGAATCAAAATTTTACTGCTGTATTCTCACCTAGATTCACATCTAATGTCTGTAGTGCAGATGCATATAACCCTGGCTAATCTTGCCTTGCGAAAAGCAATCTATTTTAGAGAGTAATATAAATACAACTTTCGACAGTGCTAACATGCTCACTGAATGAGGTAAAAACCTCTCTCCCATAAATCACAGCAAGTATTCCCTCAAAACCCAAACAAGCTCTGAATCTATCATTCTCTGATTTAAAATACTGTTTTCTCAGAGAAATATGAGTTTCTTTACTTGCTCATTCTCTATTCTATTTGTGACTCTCTGACCCATCTTCTTAACTTCTCAAGAAGGAAATATATGGCGGCACCTGTGGCTCAGTGAGTAGGGTGCCAGGCCCACATACTAAGGGTGGCAGGTTCGAACCCGGCCCTAGCCAAACTGCAACAAAAAATAGCCGGGCTTGGAGGCGGGTGTCTGGAGTCCCAGCTACTTGGGAGGCTGAGGCAAGAGAATCACCTAAGCCCAAGAGCTGGAGGTTGCTGTGAGACTCTACCAAGGGCGACAAAGTGAGACTCTGTCTCTTAAAAAAAAAAAAAAGAAAGAAAGAAAGAAATATACACTGTTCAAATCTAATAAAGTTAGAGTTCATAACTACTAAGTCTTAGTTAACTATATTTAGATTGTTCTTATATGGCTACAAATGAAGAGCCCCACAGAGCTAAACAACAGCTCTATGGTCAGAGTGCCTACTATGCCTTAGGGACTAACTCTACGTATAACCTGCTGAAATTACCTTTTAAAAATTAACATCTGATGGATTTAGTCAAGGAGATATGAAGATACCCTTCTTAACCAAGCAGTAAATTGATTTCTTTTTTTTATTTTAATTAAATTAAAAAAAATTTTTTTGAGACAGAGCCTCAAGCTGTCACCCTTGGTAGAGTGCTGTGACATCACCAACTCCTGGGCTTAAGCGATTCTCTTGCCTCAGACTCCCAAGTAGCTGGGACTACAGGAGCCTGCCACAGCGCCTGGCTATTTTTTGGTTATAGTTGTCATTGTTGTTTGGCAGGCCCGGGCTGGATTCGAACCCACCAGTTCTTAGCCACTTGAGCTATAGGCGCTGAGCCAGTAAACTGATTTCTTAGGTAGGAAGTATGGGATATTTTGAACAAAAACTCACTGTGAGATATAATTACATTATAAATATACCAGAGCATAGTACCTGGTATATGAAAGACAGTACTCAATAAATACTTGATAAATATATGTGTATTTTTTTGAGACAGAGTCTCATTTTGTCGTCCTCAGAAGCTCAGAAACCTCAAATTATTTGGGCACAAGCTATCCTCTTGCCTCAGCCTCCCAAGTAGCTGAAACTACAGGCACCTGCCACAACACTCAGCTATTTTTAGAAACTAGATCTGGAACTCTTGAGCTTAGGCAATCCATCAGCCTCAGCCTCCCAGAATGCTAGGATTGCAAGCGTGAGCCACCATGTCCAAAACAATAAAGATTTTTAAAGGAGGCTTTGTAGGTCTAAAAACATATACAGAATGTAAACAGGGCTACAGAAGGATTAGAGGAGAGACCCTTAACTTTTCAAAAATAGTAGAAGTCCTGGTAATTACAATAGAAAGCTGCTGCTAGGCATATGAGTTAAGATAAAGCAGAAGTTTCTCAGCAGCTCTGTTCAAGAAAAAAAGAAAAAGATGAAGCAGAAGGCCCTTGGAAATCAATTCAATAAAAAGCCAAGTAAGAACGAGTATCTACCTACTTACCTATCTACCTAGTTCCTTCCTTCCTGCCCTCTGTCCTTCATTGTGTCAGACTAACCTAACCCATAATAAATGTGATTTGAGAGGTTTTACTCTAAAAACAAACTTCACTCACCATCTTTTCTTTTCATATTTTTCTTGTAGAAACTCTTTCACTTTTTGTGGATCCCTGAAGTCTGGAATTGCTGAAGATCTATCATCAAATAATCCTAGCCAAATTTGTTTACAGACCTTTGAAAAAAAATTTTTTTAAAATGTGTTAAATTCAACATTGTCACTCAATGAAATTTTAAGCAGAAATTATTTCTTCAGAAAGCTAATCTATTTAATAATTTCAATGATACTTCTTTCAATGAGGATATTCATTACAATCTGAAATGAAGGGACTAAATTTATTTTATTTTAATATCTTGTAGAATGCAGTAAAATTTCAGCAACAGAATCACAAAGGAAAATACTTCATAGGAAGATTAATAGTGAAATGCAATTTGAGAAGACCTGGGTTTTTTGTGGCTTTGGCATAATCATGAACTATAAACCATTAGTGAAGCTATGGATCCTATACGGGAACCTATATGAATCTCAGCCCCCTTAACTATATAAAACAGAGCAACTGAACCTCTGTTTCATGAATAAGGGTAATTTTACAAGACTTTTAACAAATCCAAAAAAACCCAAAATAGTAGAACCATAAGTAATTTGCTATTAAGGCATAACAATAATAAACGCAAATACAGAGCAAATGCAACTCCAGTTTTACAATGAGTTTCCTATGCTTTTGTTGTTCAACAACTTAAAAAATGAGAATCAAAGATATTTAACTTTTTAGAAAAATTAAAAGATAAATAAAATGATGCACACCTAAAATAGGACAAAAAGCTAAAAAAAAAAAAAAACCATGAAGAAAAAATACTGATAAAGTAGACTTTATCAAAAAATTAAAAACTGAGTCTAGGCACAGTGGCCTCACCCCTGTAATCCTAGCACTCTGGGAGCCAGAGACAAGTCAACTGCCTGAGTTCACAGGTTTAAGAACAGCCCGAGCAAGAGCGAGACCCTGCCTCTAAAAGTAGTCAGGCATTGCAGTGGGCACCTGTAGTCCTAGCTACTCAAAGGGCTGAGACAAGAGAATCGCTTGAGCCCAAGAATTTGAGGTTGCTGTGAGCAGTGATGTCATAGCACTCTCCCAAGGGCAACAAGTGAGATTCTGTCTCAAACAAAACAAAACAAAAAATCAAAAGCTATTCTATTAAAAAAAGAGAAGAAAAAAGAAAAAAAGCCACCAATAAAAAATATTTGCAAAATGTTTATGAACCAGTAGAATCTCTGCAAGCAGACTTCCCAAGGGACTATAACGAACTGGTCAACATATGGAGGTAACTAGTCCAGCTGCACTAACAGTTACATGGTGTGTGCCTAATCTATGAAAATTAGGTCAACTTAACAAGGCGGTCAAAGTAGGGAGGTGGTCAAGCATGGATGTTCTATTATATTTGAATCCAGAAGAGAACTCCTACAACTCAATTATCAAAAAGACAATCTTTTCTTTTTTAAAAATGTGACAAAGCACATGAACAGATACTTGACCAACTTCACGAAAGAAGTTATAAGCCACCTACCAACTTTAGTCATGTACAAAACGTAAATTAAAATGACATTGAGACCTCTCACAATGTAGACACCCATGTATTTTTAAAAAAGCCAATACACCATGTGCTGGTAACACATGAAACAACTGAACTGGTGAATATACATGGTACAACTACTTTGGGAAACAGGCAGTTTCTTAAAGTTAAACATATACCTTGCTATGGCTCAGTCATTCTACTTTTAGGTATTTACCCAAGAAAAACAAAAGCACTTGTCCATACTCAGATTGTACACAAATATTTGCAGCAGCTTTTCTGACAATAACCTCAAACCAGTAATAACTCAAATGTCCATAAATAGGTGAATGGATAAGCAAAGCAGTGAAATATCCAAAGTAGGACACAATTCGGCAATTAAAAGGCACTACTCCTACAAGAAACAACATGAATAAAATATATATTGTGTAATTCAATTCATTTAAAATTTCATAAAACATAAACTTATAATAATAAAGACCAGATCTATGGATTTATTACACGAGCGCCCAAGAAAACTCTTGAGAATAATGAAAATGTATGTTATCTTGTTACTGTGGTGGTGAATTTTCATGATATATAAAAAGTTAAAACTTGTCAAATTACATACCTTAAATATGCACAAGTTAGAGTAATCAATTATTCTTTAGGAAAGCTATCAAAAACAAGTGAACATGTTTCCAAAATTATATTTAAGAATAATCAATTATGACATTGTGAGAAGAACATAATATCTGGCTTCAAAAAGCCCAATAGGCCAGGCATGGTGGCTCATGCCTGTAATCCTAGCACTCTGGGAGGCCAAGGCAGGTGGATTGCCCTGAGCTCAGAGCTTCAAGACCAGCCTGGACCAGAGCCAGAGTGAGATCCCGACTCTACAAAAAAAAAAAAAAGCCAGGCGTTGTGGCGGGCACCTGTAACCCAGCTGCTTGGGAGGCTGAGACAAGAGAATCACTGAAGCCCAAGAGTTTGAGATTACTATAAGCTGTGACGCCACAGCACTCTACTGAGGGCAACATAGTGAGACTTTGTCTAAAAAAAAAAAAAAAAAAAAAAAAAGAATTACATGGGACTCTCTATAAGCAGAAACCTAACAATTCCTCCAAAATGCAATTTTCAAAGATTCTGTGACTTTACAATTATATTCATAAAGGAAGGTTTGAAAGATTCTAATTTTTCTATTTAAAGTTTCCCAGTATGTGGCTTGGCGCCTGTGGCTCAACAGGCTAAGACGCTAGCCACGTACACCTGAGCAGGCGGGTTCGAATCTAGCCCGAGCCCGCCAAACAACGACGGCTGCAACCAAAAAATGGCCAGGTGTTGTGGCGGGCGCCTATAGGCCCAGCTACTTGGGAGGCTGGAGACTTGCTTGAGCCCAGGAGTTGGAGGTTGCTGTGAGCTGTGATGCTACAGTACTCTATCCAGGGTGACAGCTTGAGGCTCTGTCTCAAAAAATAATAATAATAATAAAAAGTAAAAATAAAATTTCCCAGATGTGCAACAAGAGACATGGTTGCAATTTGCCCAAAGCTATGGACCTATTAACCGTAACTGATAAAAATTAGTTAAGAAAGCTTTAAAACTTTTAGTCTCTGCATTCTAAAACCGCTCCTAACTACCATTACACAACTTTTTAAAACTAAAAATAAATGTATAAATAAAAGGAACAGAAATAAATAAAATGAGGAAGAAGTGGTGCACACAGATCACAGAGCTGCCATCTTGGCACCCGTAATGGTGACACAAAGCCAAGACCGAGGGCTTGACGGTGAACTCTAGAGCTATCTGGCATCAGCAACCTGTAGGATTCACTCAAAATTCTGTACTAACTGCTGTGATTCTGTTCCTGCTCTCTATAAGGTTAAACTGATAGAGAAAGTCATTAGAAATTAGTGGTTGGGTCCACAACAAATTCATGCTTTCTCACTATCAAAGTCCCTTGGTATTATTAACCCTTTGCCAAGCCCTCAGAAATGAAACGAACCAATTGAGGTACGCAGCAATTGCACATGGCACGCTACTGGACATTTTTAGTTTCTTACTAATCAAAATAATTCAACCAACTTGGTTTCAGTTGTATCAGACACACCTGAGAAAAATACTGAGGACTAAATGTATGAGGCTTATAGACTCCAGTCAGGTAACTAACACCAAACACTGGTTGTCAAGTTTTTGATTGCAAAATGAACAATGCCTACAGGCCTCATTCATATCAAAGGAATATCTTGTTTGACTGCAGACACGCACTTAATGGCTCACAGTCAAAAGATTAATAGGGTCTAATTTCCTACTATATTCTTCACCACTCCCACCTCCACCCACCACTGACCCTCTCTTCCCAGCTTATCCTCCCGAATAAGAATACCACCCCCCTGCAGCTATTTTGCATATTGCTTTAAATACCAAACATTTGGCAACTGAATTCTATCTCAAGTGGCACAAAACTTGGTTCCCCAATTCCCTAGACCAGCAACATCACTGTTAACCTAAGAAATTACCAAAAAGCAAATATTCCTGAGCCACATAAGACCTGTGAATTTAGTACCTCTAGGTGGTACCCAGCCCTCCAAGTTATTCTGAAGTAGGCTAAAGTTTGAAAACCAAAGCTTTAGTAAAATCTAGGCCAGCACTGGAAACTAACTTTCTACCCATAATTTTATTCATCTCTCCTTGTCTCCATATCACAACAGCAGATATAGACAGCTAGGTAGTAATTCAAACTATATGGTTTTGACATTTCCAAATTTAGCCAGTAAACCTGTTATAGGATAAAACTCATTTAACAGAGCCAGTGTTACAGCTACACACTTGGGAAAATGTCAGTGTCTATTTCCTTGTGACCTACTCGCATTTTACTCCCTGAAAAGTTGTCTTCTGCTCCTTAAAATTACTCTCTTTCAAGTTTATACAGTTCCTAGTAGGAGAACATAGTCTCTTTTCTAGTTTTTTGTTTTGCTGAAGGTTTGAAGAGGAGTGAACCAACTAAGACTGCAGGCAGGACTGAAGACTTGGGCCAGATGCCGTTGTAAAGTGAAATTGGTCAGAAGAGTAGGTTTTTCTCTAGCTTTCACTGGCCATTTTGGTACACAGTTAAGTAGAATGCTGCCTTTCAGGCAAAGTGGTTGTTATAACAATAGATCATGGAATTTAAGCTAGGTTAATAAAAATGAAGGCACAATGAGGGTGAAGGACAACAAAGAGGTTTAACAAAATGAATGGAAGTCAGTGAAATGGAGATCCTGACCACTGTCCCAAAACTGTTGGAGTTAGGTATTCAGGAGGATAAGCTGGGAAGAGAGGGTCAGTGGTGGGTGGAGAATTGGATGCTTAAAATTGAATGTAAGAGATGATATAGTTATTAATGAATACAAAGTCTAAAATGGTATGAAGAATTACTGAAAAGGTCAAGAAACTCAAGGGGCCACATGGATTATGTAGATGGATACCAGAATTACCAAAATGATTAACTGTGGAAAAAAGATACTGAGTCGCGAGGATAACACCTTAAAAAAAAAAAAAAAGCCATCATCTGCAAGAGCTGGACACAGAATGGAATGAGTCTGTTGGAGTATGGCATCCAGGTCCCTAAGACCACCTGACATAGTTTGAATTAGCAAGTTCAACTAAAGGTTTCTCTGATAGAAAGTGAAGTGAGTAGAAACCTAAAGTGATGGCTCCCGCTTGTAATCCCAGCACTCTGGAGGCCAAGGCGGGAGGATCCCCTGAGCTCAGAAGTTTGAGACCAGCAAAAGCAAGATATAAGACCTGTTCCAAAAAAAAAAAACAAAGCTAGCCAGGTATTGTGGCAGGCGCCTGTAGTCCCAGCTTCTTGGGAGGCTGAGGCAAGAGAATAGCTTGAGCCCAAGACTGTGAGCTATGATGCCAGGGCACGATACCAAGGGTGACAAAGAAAGACTCTGTCTCCAAAAAAAAAAGAAGCAGCAGCTCTGAAAGCATAAATAGAAAGCAAAAGTAAATTTACAGGAGCTATAACAAAGAAGATTTATTTAAGTAAAGAGAAAGCTTAGAGCACTTCCAAAGAGGTGGAAGTGGGTCTCTCTCACAAGTGAGAAGAGAGTTGCTGACACAAAGGCAGTGTAAAGGGATAAATATCCTCTTTCTTTCCCTTTGACATTAATTATTACAAGTCTTTCCTTGGTCTCTCTGCATCTCTGGGCACTTATGTCCTTCTGTACTTGTCACTGATTACCCAGGCTACCTCATTCCCACGCTCTCTTCCTTTTTTGGCAAGAATTGCCGAGTGCTTACCTAACTGTTGATTTTACCAATACTTGGATTAACGTGGTGTGCAGTGACACTGTATTGTTCGCAGGACATGCTTGATCAATTGAGTCACAGTGTTCTCATAATGTTCCTATGGCCTCTCCAGACATCCTTATTTAGCAGGCCATGTACTTTGAAGCCCCTTTCTTTGTCCTGATTGCTCTGCAATGAGGTAGATAATCAGTTCTAAATGGAATGAGGTGGTGGTTGTGGTAGGTAACAAGCCTGGACTAAGGAATCACACTGCCTGAGTTTGAATTTCAACTGTTCGCTGTCTGACTGGAGCAAGTTAATTTTTCTTCATTTGTAAAATGCAAATAATGATAAAACTTACCACAGGGAGGCTGAGTGGGTTAAACAAGTTAATAAATGTTTTACTCTGAGAACAGGCATACACAGTAAACTTTAGGTAGTAACAGCTACGTGTTACGTTTGTGCCTCGTCTCTTACGTGGTTTGCAGAGGTGGGTAACAGAGCAATGAGAAAAGCACAGACTGGAAGGGAGGCCTCACTAGAACACAGACGGGGAAGGACACAGGAAACGGTGGGTTTCTGCCGCACACAGAATCAAAGCAGTCACGATACAAGATTCTCCCTCTTCTTCTAGCACTCTGTGCTTCTTGCAGGAAACTCTTTTCAGTCGCCTTGTATTACACGAGCATGTATGTGTGTCATTTACTTCCAGATGGGTTGTGTCATGTAAAGTGTACTGAAATCTGTTTATTGAAAACAGATTGATAAGACTCAAAACCAATAAGCTTTTCTCATCGCTCTGTTACCCACCGCTGCAAACCACGTAAGAGACGAGGCACAAACGTAACACATAGCTATTACTACCTAAAGTTTACTATGTATGCCTGTTCTCAGAGTAAAACATTTATTAACTTGTTTAACCCACTCAGCCTCCCTGTGGAGGAATGAAAAATAAAATCACACCAGCCAAAAGAATAAACCCATGAAATTGTCAGAGTAATGTTTTTCCTTATTCTACTGCTAATATACTGTAGAAGTACATAATAGCCACTGAAAGTACTCGGGAGGCTGAGGCAAGAGAATCGCCTAAGCCCAGGAGTTGGATGGAGGTTGCTGTGAGCTGTGTGACGCCACGGCACTCTACCGAAGGCGATAGAGACTCTGTCTCTACTAAAAAAAAAAAAAAAAAAAAAAATAGTCACTGAAACAATCTAACATATTTTTAAGTATATTTAATCTGTCAGGGCTGTCATAAAAAAAAAAAAAATAAAACGGATGGCACACTCCATTTGGATAATTGAAAGAAAGTTTAATAAGGACAACGTTACAGCATAGGTAGGCTATAAGGAAATCACAAGCGAAGAGTGTAATACTCCAGGGTTAGTAAAGAGAGAAAGAGGTCAGCACACCCTTAAAACAAAGAGGGCTGCCTGATAGGAGCTACAAACTTCCAGTCAAAGGATGCAGCCAGGCTACAGAAATCCCACAGGAAGAAGTCAAGAGAGTAGATATCCTAACCTCTCTCCTTCTTTACTTGCATCTGTTGACAAGGCTCCTCATCAGCTGAACCCATCCACAAGCCAAAGGAAGAGAGGGTCCAATTATGTATCTGGACAGACCAGCTGCCTGGAGCCAGAAAGACAGTTGGAAGCTATCCAGCACAGTACCCACATAAAATAATAAATATATACAAGGCAAGTAATACAACAAACTCAATTAAGAACACAAAAAATAGGAAACTTCATGCTTATTCCCAAATACTCATATACAAAAAGAAAGGTAAGAAACAGTGTTACACAGGCTTGAGAAAAAACAGGTGAGCACAGACATCACATATGATACCTGTGTGATCCTCCTAGGGACAGCAAGATAAAAAAGAAACTTGCTATAATGGATAGTGAAAGAGCTTAGGAAATTTCACCTCAAAATATGACTCCCTGTATAAAAAGTATTTTGAATTAAAGGTCCTTAGAGAACAAAAGGCTTCGTAGAGGCTTTCCCTTTATCTGCATACACCAGACCAAGACATCAAAAGAGCGATCCACTTCCTTCTCCTCCCACTTACCTCACTATATTGTAGGAAAAAAAGATCAAGAATGCAACCAAACCTGGCTCAAATCATTTTAAATATAACACCTATCACTAAAAGTTAATTTAATTTGCAAAGAGAATCACTTACAAATCAATTTGTTTCCCCCATCCACCCATCCTCCCTAGCAACCAATTAGTGCCCCTAACAGAATTACCTATTCCTCATCTCCCTCTCCCATCTAAAAGGAAGGTATAAAAATACCTGGATCCAACTGGGATACTGAATCATTACTTTGTGATTCTCCCCAAGAGCACAGTAAAGAAATCTCTTTCTCTTATTAATCTGCCTTAATTGTGAGCTGATCTTTTAGCAAATTTGGGGGAAAAGGGTAAGTTTCCCCTCACTCCCACAATATTTACCCTTTATTCAGACTAAACTTTATTTTCATAAAAAGCACAAAAAGAATAAACAATGTGACATGATTCTGCTTGTAACCTTTAAGTAGAAAGATGTAAGAAAAGGACAGATGCTCTGAAATTAGAGAATCTTTTTTCATTAAACCAATGAATATACATCCAACTAGATTTCAGACTTTCTTTTTTGTCCTTTCTCTCCTTAGTAAAGATGGAGAGGATTACTGCCTCCTTTCGTATATAAGATATAATTACAGCATTTAATAATACTGCCTGCAAAACACAAGAACAAAAAATAGCAGAGGTAAAAAACTGAAAATTTTGTATTTCCTGATGACTTCCAGGAGTTTTGTAGTTGAGTCTCTGGGGTTTTCTATGTATAAGATCACATCATCAGCAAAGAGGGACAGTTTGACCTCCTCTGCTCCCATTTAGATGCCCTTTATATCCTTCTCTTGCCTGACTACATTGGCTAGAACTTCCAGAACTATGTTGAGTAATAGTGGCAACTAGTGGACATACTCGTCTGGTTCCAGTTCTAAGTGGAAAAGCTTTCAGTTTTACACCATTCAGTATGTTAGCTGTGGGTTTGTCACAGATGGCCTTGATCAGCTTAAGAAATATGCCACCTATGGCTATTTTCTTAAGAGTTCTTGTTAGAAAACCTGCTGAATTTTGTCAAATGCTTTTTCTGCATCTATTGAGAGGATGATACGGTCTTTGTTTTTGCTTCTATTGATATGGTGAATATATGGGTGAAAAAGGAATACTCAGGCAAAGTTCTTCTATGTAAAACAGATTTGCAGAAGAGCCAAGTTTTAAGTAAGTTTCAGATACATTTAAATCACATAATCAAAGTTAATGTCACCAGTACTGAGACAACTAACAGATTCTCTTATTGGGTGAAGAGGGGATAACCTGAGCAGCAAATAAATAAGTTCATAGTGATATATTCTTTTTTTTTTTTTTTTTTTGAGACAGAGCCTCAAGCTATCACCCTGGATAGAGTGCTGTGGCACCACAGCTCACAGCAACCTCCAATTCCTGGGCTCAAGCGAGTCTCATGCCTCCGCCTCCCAAGTAGCTGGGACTACAGGC
>CAUYON010182726.1:0-19557 GCA_963573935.1 Arctocebus calabarensis | reverse complement strand
CTTTATATAGTGATCAAGAAAATGCCATGAAGGCTATCTGTAACAGTACGATCAAAACATTTCTGAATGTATATGAATCGTGCCCTATGATTGCACCAATGTACAGAATTATGATTCAATAAAATTATAAAAAAAAAAAAGGAGGGGAACACTGGATTTCTGTGGCAAGTAAGGAGATGTCGTAAAAGAGAAATGGGAGAGAAACCAAATTAAGAAATCCAGGGATATAAACGGAAATAAAGGAGAGGTAAAACAATGTGAGGACTGATTATAGAACAAAATTAGTGATTATGAGACAGTAGATGGTACATGCCAGAGGGTTTTGATCATTATCTTTAACCTGGATCCAGGGATCTTTTTTTTTCTTTTTTTGAGACAGAGCCTCAAGCTGTCACTCTGGATAGAGTGCTGTGGCATCACAACTCACAGCAACCTCCAACTTCTGGGCTCAAGCGAGTCTCCTGCCTCCGCCTCCCAAGTAGCTGGGACTACAGGCGCCCACCACAACGCCTGGCCATTTCTTGGTTGCAGCTGTCATTGTTGTTTGGGGGGCCCAGGCTGGATTCGAACCCACCAGCTCAGGTGTACGTGGCTGGTGCCTTAGCCCGTTGAGCCACAGGTACCGAGCTGGATCCAGGGATCTTGCAACATTTTATATATGGTCAAACTCGTGTAAGTTGGCCAACCAAGGGGCAGTAACACACTGACCAGCATACAGAGGTGATCAACATTAGGAACTAGGCCCACTCTACTGACACATGCATGGACTTTACTTTCTTGTACAGCTTTTATTAGAGAATCATATGAAATCATACATAATCAAAACATAGTAAAATCATACATATATACAGTACCATACAAAATTCATACATTTATTGTTTTCTCACGGTATAATCATTTTTTCTGAAAAAAGAGTGAATCCTGGTCTTATAACAAAGTGGAGAAGCGCTCTTGATGCTGACTCCGCCATTCAGCATACTTGAGCTTTCTTCTCACTCTGTTCCTCTGGGTAGACTGCCCTGCTCAACTTCACACTCCTGGGCTCAGCACTCTCCTTGCTTCAGCCTCCCAAACATCTGGGACTACAGCCATCTACCACAACACCCAGATTGTTTTACTACTTTTAGTAGAGGTGGGGGTTTCACTCTTGCTCTTGGTCTTAAACTCCTGAGCTCAAGCAATCCTCCTGCCTCAGACTCTCAGAGTGCTAGGATTACAGGCGTGAGCCACTGGGCCCAGCCAGTGGTTTACTTGCTTCTTCCACTTCAATGGCTGCTTCACACATTTTATGCTAATCTGTACATTAGTCAATATCACTTGGAAAATCGCTTCTGGATCATTTTCGGTACAGGATACCCCCTCATCATCCATTGCAAGAAAACCTTCAAAACCTACTCCTTTGTGATCTGACATTGGAGATGGACCGTATCATGGGATGAAAACATCATGTTCTTGGGTTGTAACAAATCCACCTTCCTTGAAACACTTCTGTATTGAGCTGAATTCTGTTCCAAGCAGAACTGATCCAGAGGACGGTGTCAGGGTCATGACTCATAAACCCCGACCTGGTTTCAAATCTGCCTAGGAAACAATGCAGAGGAAAAATACATCACCTGCACCAGGTTAAACATAATATCTGAGAATGCCTGGAGAAGATTTATGTTATTTCAGGCCCAGCAATGAATGGAGAAAATGCAGCTCCTCTCTGGCGTCTTCTTTTGTTTTCTAACAAAAGTGCATATGCAAAATGCAAAAAATGCCAAAGGATAGGGTTGAAAAAGAATCCCAAGTCCCCAGGAGGACTGGATAGAGAGAGAGAGGCTGGGTGAAAGGTAGGGGGTTGCTAACAGATGGGTGGTGTATGTAGAAAGGGGGTGGGAAAAACTAGTTCTATCCCTACAAGGGAAGTAAAAGTAAGCCAGGTTTCCTAATCAAAGTACATAACAGAAGTTCAAAGAACTGAGCACCTCGCGCCTGTTGACTCTCAGGCACTGGGGAGGCCTTTTGTTCCAGCACCTGCCAGCTTTTCATCTTCCATGATTTTGATGAAGCTCTTGGGATTGCATGTCTCTGGGATTTCCCCTGGATACACCAGGATTGAGATGCGGTTAACCTAAGAAATTAACCTATCTACCTCCCATAGAACAGCATCCAGAGAGTTAACTGGTGGAGAGGCTAGTTGGTTCCACAGGCAGACCACAGGTTTGTGTTTTAGTAATGACCCATATCAGGAGCCGGGCTCGGGAGTGCACATTAAATATTTTGAAGATGACTTGGTCAAGAGGTTGGATCTTTGAGGTTGTGTTTGGCAGCAGAAATATCATTGTCGTGTTTGTGAGGTGATTCCTTTGTAGGTGGCCAGGGTGGCTGTCTACTATAAGGATAGACCTTTCTTCTTCATTTTTCAGTGGATACCCTTGCAAATAGGGCACAAGTCATTCGTGCACATTTGTTTGACCCCTAAGTGATGGGAGATCTTTGGACTTCAGGTTCTTGAGAGTGTGTGTCTTTGCTGCTTTACCAGTGACCAAGGGCTTTAGTTTCTCTCCAGTTGAGCTAGGACAAAAAAGAATTGTGAACTGTTCTTTGGGAAGTTTTCTGCTCTTACACTTATCATCCTTCATGATGAGGCTCCTGTCAGGCATTACCTTGAAGAGTCCCCACTCATTAGCATTAAAGATTTTATCATCTTTGAAATTTCTGGCAAAGTCTGGGAACTTCCTGATAAACTCTTCCACAACTTCTACTGGACCTTCATTGGATTCACCACCCAAGACTTTCTGGATGATCTTAGTTTAAATTTCTTGAGCCAACAACTTGATGCTTGGAACTATGCCACCCCAAATTCCTGTGTGAATTTTTTAGCAACTTCTTGGTTCATTATCCCAGAGTTTTGGGTGTTAAGTGCCTTCATTTGTTGGAACTAGGTTAATGTGGTTTCACTGACTTCATCAAGAGAAAATTTCTAATTTTTCCACTGTAAGTCCATGTTCTTTATCATATCTCTCCAAGTTCTCATGTTTACAATTTTGGATATTGCTAACTGTGGTCTTGCTAACACTAAAATGTCCTGCTAACTTTCTTTGGCTGCTGCTTTCCAGAAAATTGTAGAAAAATTTTTTTTCAATGTTACCTCTTTGAGTTCTTTTTGGGGGGCCATCACGTCTTGATTAACAGTAAAATTTTTCAGCAATCGTAGGATGTACATATAATTCGGACCAGTCCTTTACACCAAAAAAATCTTGGGCAACATATGATTAACAATGGAACATTAGGCCTAAAAGAACACATGGTAATAATAAACCATGAAAAAAGAAACTATTCTAAAGAAAAAAATAATACAACCAAGGGGCAAAGCCCACACCTTACACCCCTTGGTTGTGGAGTGAAATCGACTGACCAAGAAATAGACCAGTGTTTTTAAACCTTTTTTTATCATGGCACACTTGAACCTGTAGTTAAATGTCTGTGGCACACTTAAATTATGCTGATCCAAAAAAAGAGTATAAAAGAAGAATGTACTTACTCTGCTTTGAACTTCTTTCAAAAATAAGACCTTCAAAAATTTTTGTGGCATTCCTCCTATGTCACAGCAGTGTGCCATGGCACACCAGTTGAAAGTCACTGATACAGAGGGTAAATTAATATTGGGTGTGTGTCATTATCCAAGTGGTCAAAATACAACTCATAGAGGTTGCCAGTATATAACGATGATTCTCCCATTGCGTACAAGTAGTGCATGTCTGGTCTATGAAAATTAGGTCAATTTGAAGAAGTGATCAATGTCGGGAGGTGATAAACTTGGAGATTCCACTCTATGTATATGTATAATATCATGTGTATATATACCTTAAATATATTATATTGATATATATGCATTACTATATATATTATACTATATATGCATTATATTATGCATTACTATATATATTATTTCAATGGTATGTATACATTGTTTTCAAACTTACACAGGTATATGTTTTCTTTCTTAATTATTAATATAGCTTTATTTGCCTTGTTCAGAAAACTAGGATCTTATAAAAAAAAATAACCTACACTTTATTTCTCATCAATGAGCAGATTTTGTGACTGATAAGCAGAGATATGACCAGAAATGTCATTCATCTTATAAATATTGACTATTACCAACTGAATAACATGTCAAGCTCCACAACAAGAATAACCTGAACCTTTTAAAGGTATCTGTAATTCCTGTTATCTGGGCCAACTAGAAAAGATATTTGCCAAAGATTTGTCATATCTGAAGTAGGAAGCAATGTATCTCCTTCCCAATTTTGCTATCACTTCACCAAACTAAATGGGTTTTGGCTTGTGGTATCACCTTACTTTTTGAGGAAAAAGGAAAATAAATGGAAGAAACCATGAACAAGTTACTTATGGAAATTGAGACCTGTGGTTTTTCCTTGGAATGAATCTGGGTTGTTCTTTACCGATTACTTAAATGAAGGATGAGAAGCCTTCATTGGGTATGAAGGTTAATGCTTGCAAATTATTTTGCTGATCTCAACATGAAAATTTAAGATTAAAATCCTTACCCAACACTCTAAGGGTGGCTAGAAAGTGACTAAAATAAATGATTATGCTGAGATTCTATATGTTCCGTGGAGACTAATTTTGTCAGAAATAAGAAAGCTGCCTAGCCTATTTTTAAAGAACCAAATTACATTTCTGTACTTTTAAGTTTAGTGTATCTTAGCAACCCTCAGAGCAGTCTATGCATGCCTATGAACAAGAGAAGATTCATATTCCTATACATGCAGTTTTATGGAAATGCTAAAATCATGATTTTCCATTATGTTTTTAGATGAGTTAGTTATATTTAATGGAGAAAAAGTACTTGACAGTTTACAGCATTTACACAGTAATTTAAAGGGATGGATCACAGTTTTCACTATAAAGTTTGCACAAAATTACAGATTCTAAGCAAGCATTTTTAAAGATGATAATATCTGTAGTACTTGCCCACCTTCGTAGTTAAAGTTAACAAGTTATTGGGAAATTAAATACCCCAAGAATAGCCATTGTATGCATATAAAACATTTTATTATACATTTATTGAGCATCCATTCTGTACCATGCCCTCTATGAAAACTAAAGAGATCAAATAAAAGTGGTAGTTTCTGTCTTCAATGCATCAGTACATTAAGAGAGAAAGCAAATTAAAAAAAAATCATACAATGTAATGAGAGCAATAATAAAAGATGTGTATCAAGACATTGTAACAATTGTAGTACAAAGAGAAGAGATACATAGGCTTACAAAAAATAATTATTCCCTAGTGGATATACATTTTGAGCTAATATACTCTAGACTCATACAACACATAAACATTTACATGTAAGAGGGAAAAAAGAAACTCCACACTTACCTTAAATTCCACTTAGGAGCTATTTCAGTAATTTCTCCCCATGTAGTCTGTTAGTAGAGTTATCATTAATATCATATATATTTTTGCATACTTTTCCTTCACTGTACAATTTGCCAAATGTTATAAAAGTATACTTTCTCCCATACTTTTAAATCCTGACTCATTCTATTATGAACTCAGAGTCATAAAATGAACTCAGCCGATTTCTTTCTATGGTTTAATGCTCTCTTGGTCTCCTTGATAATAAAATGATGCTAAACTATTTTAATAATCAGAATTTGTTTTTGTTATTGTTTGAAAACTCTGCCTACAGTGTGGGTTGTTGATTTTAGCAGTCAACATGCCTTCCTTTCTCCAGATATTTTATCATCATTTATATATAATGCTTAAAGCATTTTTCTTAAGTTGGCACTGTGGTGTACACCTGTCATTCCAGATACGCTGGCATCTCAAGCAGGAGTGCTTAATCCTAGGAGTGCAAGATGACCATCCCCTACAGACACCTACAGATAGCCACTGCACTCCCACCTGAGAACCACTAGCAAAAACCTGTTTCTAGAAAAATATTTTCTTGTTTTTGTCCAGAAATCCCCTGCAAATATCAGTAAAAGAATAAGTCACTCAGTCAAAAGAATATTATAAGCCATAGCCATGTTTTCCAATGTAGTGTTTATTTTTCTTTTCTATGAGACAAGAAGGATAAATGTGAATAGTTGAGAATTGTCTAAGAGAAAGATTAAGCCATGTATTTAATGCTAATAACTATAGCAAGTCATGAACAAAATGAGTCATCGATTTATTAGGGTTTCATTAACTTACAAGTAATAATGTTCCCTCAGTTGTTTTCTCTACTGAAAAGCAGAGCTTGGTGCCCAAATAATAATTTTGCTTCAATCATCTGAGGCTTTCTCGTATACTCAGATTTTTGCTTGCCTCATTGTAGACAATAAATTTAGGGTTTAAAGTTTTAAATCTGTCCACCCTCTCGTGTCTCATGAAGACAATCACTCACTTCCACATAATTCCCTCCAGACAGCTTTCTGTTGAGTAACACACAGGGCTCTGGGAAGATCTTTCCACTGCCTTGGCTCATCAGACCATCTTCCCACATCTGGACTAGCCCATTCATCTTCTTACGTCTACACTTGCTCAATATTTTTCCCCTGGAATACTAAGCAAAGATGACATTTTCAAATCTAATATGGAATCTTTCTTTTAAAAAAGAGGTCTGCATTTCTCTCCGGGCCACATTTTTTTTTTTTGGCCCGACAACTGCCTTGAACAGAAGAAAAAACAAAAAAGGTATTTTCTGGCCATGATCAGTCAGAGTTGCACTGGAAATATTTCCATTACCACTTGTGAATGGCCTTGGACGAAGTGAGATGGAAGGAAGCCCGAGGGAGGGAGGCAAAGACAGCCTAGGCTTTAGGGAATGAGTCCTCAGAAAGGATGGCTGCTTTCCCACGGAGGGCCGGGAATGGAGGTGTAGAATCTCTCTCCGACGAGGTAAGCAGGAGGGAGAGAGGGCTTTGGCTCTGAGCAAGCAGGCATGGGGCAGGCCTGGGATCCCAGCAGCCACTGAGTTTGAAGTAAAGGGAGAAGACCGTGGTGTTTTCACTTCTGCACTTTGGGCCCAGCTAACTTAAATGGAGCTTTGATACAGGAAAAGAACGCAAAGAGGCAGTAAATCCAGAAAACGCAGTTCTAGTAGATTCGTAGTTCTCTCTGCGAGTCCCTTTGTACACCGGAGCCGCCATGCTGCTCGGGGACTATTACTGTGGAAATAGTGCCCCACACTTGCCCTTCGCTCTATCTCTCGCCATTTTCATTCTCTTTTTCTTTTCTCTTTATTTTTATTTAGTATTAAGTAGATATGAAATACTCTCTCCACATATATAAAAATACAAACACACGTGGGGTGGCACCTGTGGCTCAAAGGAGAAGGGCACCAGCCCCAAATATATCGGAGGTGGTGGGTTCAAACCCCGCCCCAGCCAAAAACTGCAAAAAAAAAAAAAAAAAATACAAACACATGTGAACCCACTATCCAGTTAAAAACAGATAGAATATAGCATTTTTTAAAAGTTGTGCAGTACGCCCATAAGCCATCCACAGAGGTAATGGCTATGAGAATTATGTTTACCATTCTTTTGCTTTTCTTTCTTTTTTGGGAGGGGAAGGGGTTTGGCCAGGGCTGGCTTTGAACCTCTGGCATATGAGGCTGGCGCCCTACTCCTTTGAGCCACAGGCACCGCCCTCTTTTGCTTTTCTTTATAGATATGTGTTTTAGTCCATTCAAGTTGCTATAACAAAATATGTTAAGTTGGGTGATTTATAAAGAGCAGTAATGTATAGGTCAGTGCTTGGGAGCTGGGGAAGTCCAAAATTAAGGAGCCACTAGAATGGATGTCGGGGGAAGGCTTGCATTCTCCTTAGGAGCTGATGCCTCCCGCTGCGTCCTCACATGGCAGAAGGGCAGCCAGGGGCAAGTGAGCTCATCAGGCCTTGCAACTTTTAGAAGGACATTACTCATTTTTTTGTTGGAGGGGGGACAGAATCTCCTTTGGTTGCCTAGGCTAGAGTGCTGTGGCATCAGCCTAGCCCCTGGCAACCTCAAACTCCTGGGCTCAAGTGATCCTCTCACTTCAGGTGCTGGGACTACAGGTGTGTAGCACCACGCCTGGCCATTTTCTATTTAATAGAGACAGGGTCTTGCTTTTGCTCAGGCTGGTCTCCCACTTCAGAGCTCAAGTAATTCTCCAGCCTGAGCCTCCCAGGGTGCTGCATTACAGGTGTGAGTCACTACCTGGCCATTAATCCCATTCTGGAGACCCCGCCCTGGCAACCTCATCACTGCCCAGAGCCCCAGCCTTTTATACCAGCACACTGGAGATTAGATGTCAAACGTACAAATTTGGGGGGTGGGCCATGCACACATTCAGACCATAGCAGTTTTCCATCTGTTTGTAATCCTAAACAGGCAGTTTTTAGCTCCATAGTTTTTAATTTTATGTAAAGAAATCATTCTGCATACATTCTTCTGTTGCTTTCTCCTTTCCCTTCAAATTATATTTCAATTCATCCTCATTTTGCTCATCACTATTGTTTGATTTGCTCTGTGGGATGGTATTATTGAGATGATGTGAGAGATATATGGCTTGCTTTGGGAGTTTTTTTTTTTTTTGCTATTACAGAGCGTCTGGAAAGACTTCCTTTTAGTGAATATTTCCTAGTCCATACTTAGGAGTGAAATTGCTTTGCCACACATAGAATAGACACATCGTTAACTCCAGATACTGCCTAATTGCTTGCAAAGCGTTTAACAATCTTAAACTTCCACTTGTAGTACATAAATGTTTTTGGAATTTCACATTTTTGCTAACACTTAGTCTTTAAAATTTCTAACTAGGCACACATGAGATGATATTCCACTGTGGAGATCGACCATCCTCTGAGACACTCACTGATCTCTGGGATTTCCTTTTTTTTCTAAACACTTATGTGTTTCCTCATTTTCCAGAGCTGCTTGTCTTTTTCTACGTGCAGCACAAGACCTCTCAATCACTGCTATGCATTTGTTGTAAATAGCTTCTCCAAGTTTTTGACTTACATTTTTACTTTATTTGCAGCATACTTTGATGATAGATATTCTAGAATTTAAGGCAATCAAATTTATCAATATTTTTCTACACTTTTTGCTCTTGGTGAAGAAATTGTTCTCTATCTTGCTGAGCATGGTGGCTCACGTCTGTAATCCTAGCACTCTGAGAGGCTGAGGCAGGTGGATCGCCTGAGCCCACAGGTTCAAGATTAGCCTGAGCAAGAGCAGGACCCTATCTCTAAAAATAGCCAGCCATTGTGGTGGGCTCCTGTAGTCCCAGCTACTTTGGAGGCTGAGGCAAGAGAAAAGTCCCAGAGTTTGAGGTTGCTGTGAGCTGTGATGCCACAGCACTCTACCGAGGGTGCAAAACTGAAACTCTGTCTCGGAAAAAAAAAGAAATAAAGAAATAAAAGAAATGTTTGTCTATCTTAAGAATATGAAAATATCTTGATGTTGTTTCTAAATCTGGTAGAAAACAGTCTTGTAGGGTTTTTGACATATACTTTTTATCTAATTCTCCAATCATATTGTTCCTACATCATTCTTGCAACCTCATAGTCTTTTTAAATATAGTTTTATTTGGAATAATTTCAGATTTATGGAAAAGTTGCAACAATTATATAGAGTCCCCTTTTATCCCTTTCCTGGATATACCCTTTGCTAACATCTTACATTAACGTAATGCATTTCTCCATGATAAGAAAGCAACATTACTACATTGTTATTACTCTAGTCGGACTCCAGATTTTATTTAGATTTCACCAGTTTTTTCTCTCTCTGTTTCAGGGTCCAATCCTGGGTCCAGATTGCTTTTCTTTATAATTTCTCCCATGTCTCCTCTGGTCAGTGACAGTTTGTAGTGTTTGCCTTCTTTCTCATGACCTTGGCACTCTTGAGGAATAGTGGCCAAGTATGACACAGAATGTCCTTGAATTTAAAGTCTAATAATCAGAGTAGGCTTACGGGTTTTGGAAAGAATACCACATAGGTGAAGTAACCTTCTCAACTCAGAACATCATGGGGTACGTGATATCTACATGACATCATCAAGGATGTTAACCTTTACCACTTGGTCAAGTAGCCCAGCCAGATTTCCTCTCTGTAAAATGACTAATTTTCTCTTCCATCCTCTAGTCCTTGGCAGTAAGTTACTACGTCTGTCTTATACTTGAGTTAGTCTTGTAGCATTTTATTTCACATTTAAGTCTTATGAAGGCCATTCTATTCATAAAAATATTCTGTTAAAAAATCTTTGCCCATTTAATGGTTAAAAATCATGGTGATTTAATTTTTAAATCTTGACTTTTTGAAGTTTAACATTTGTTGTGATCTTGATCTATTGGGTATTCATGTATTCTTTCTGGATGCTAATAACTGTTTATAGCACATATCAATTAAAAATATTTTAAGAATACTTATTTAAAAAAATCAAAAAAGGGGGCGGTGACTGTGGCTCAAAGGAGTAGAGCACTGGCCCCATATAACAGAGGTGGCAGGTCCAAACCCCGCCCTGGCCAAAAATTGCAAAAAAAACCCAAAAACCAAAAAGGTAGAAACTTAAGGGTAATGATAGGTATTATTTTTTAGGTGTTAATTGTGGGTCCTATACTAAAAATTTACGTGCATTCTCTCATATAGAACTGACATCATTCTTGCAAGGTCCGCACTTTCCAGATCACACAGATGAGAAAACTAAAAGGCATAGAGAACTTGTGAGTTGTTTCAAATCACAGCCAATCAATGGAAGAGCCAGATTCAATCCTAGGTGTGACTCCACAGGCTACCGTGCTTTTCAGATGCTGTAGAAAGGCTTTACTTGACCTTATTCTTTTGACTGAAACACATTGTCAATGAACCACTAATTTAAACATTCCACGAAATATTTATTGGTAAGGGTGGGTTCTGCTTCACTTTGCCTCAGCTCAAATGGATTACTAACAATAGTAATTTACAATTTAAATATACTCATGATTTAAAAAGCAAACTGAGCGCAACTGGCAATATAAATATTAAATTATGCTTCAGAAAGAAAATATGACCACTTATAGATGAAACTATTAGAATCAAATTTACCAGCCTATTTGAGCTATGACAAGTATTTTTAGGGAAAACAATAAACCAAGGGAAACTGGTAAGAGCCCTTTGCTATTAAAACCCTAAAAAATTAAGATGAGACTGGAAAAGAGAATGAGAAAGGAATTTGCAAAAGCAATTTAGGGTCTTTGAGGTAGTAAGACCCTTCTTTGATGGATGCTTGATTTTGAATTTTACCATGCAGAAGACATTTTAATTTAAACAAAAGCCTAAGAAGTTTAAGTAAAAAGCCATAATTCCTGTCCAAGAATCTGGGTTGCTGATAAATTATATGACTGACAAAAATCTGATTGGCAAGACCAAATTCTCATGGAAGATAGGAAACTGAAGTAAAAGATAAAAATGCCAGTCACTGAAAATAACAGTGTTAAAAGGTTTTGACGTCTAAAATACACCAGAGTAGAGAGCATCAGAAGTTTTGCCAACAGGGAGAAGTTATTATGAATTACTTTCCTTGATTGTTCAGGAAACACTGTATCAACCTTGCTCATGACAGCCACATTCTTTCGCAAAAGTGTTATATTATGTGGATTATGCATCCTTAAACACTATCAAACTTTCCTCAGCTCATTTAGAATTTTGTCTCTTTTATTTTTATTTATCTAACTCTTTCCTTTAAGGTTTTTTTTTCCTTTAAGTTTTATTAATCAAACAATGTAGATGTTGAAAGAAAACTTCGTTTTAAATTTAAGAATGGACTTCAGCAAATTCTCAAAAGCCAGGATGTTAAAATCACACACACAGAGATTGCTTTATTGGCCCACATCCCCAAAGTGATGTCAAATCAGAAAGCAGGTTTTTAGAAAATTACCTACATAGCCACACATATAAGTCAAGTAGCATGAAAATTATTCAAAATGCTTTGCAAACGTTCTCTACTGGAATCAGTTCTTAGATGATAGAGTCTATGGCAGGGGTAAGCAGAATAATGGCCCGCAAGGATACCCACATTTTCCTTCTGGAATCTGTGAATGTTAAATGGAAAAAGGCAATCTACAGACATGACTAGGTAAGAACTTTCAGATAGGGAGATTATCCTAGACTATCTTTGTGTGCCCAAGGTAATCATAAGTGAAAGATGGAGGCAGGGGCGTTGGAGTCAGAGAAGGAGCTGTCATGATGGCGGCAGAGGGCAGAGAGCTACACCGCTGGCTTTGCTGACAGGGAAGAGCCAGGAGGCACGGCATGCAAAGGGTCTCCAGAAACTGGAAAAGGCCAGGAAATAGATTTTGCTCTACAACTTCAGAAGAAGGCAAATCTGCAGGCATCTTGATCTTATCCTGGTGAGACTCTAGTTGACAGAACTGTAAAATAGTGAACTCCTGTTGTTTAAAGCAACTACATTTAGTGGCGCCTGTGGCTCAACGGAGTAAGGCACCGGCCCCATATGCCAGAGGTGGCGGGTTCAAACCCAGCCTTGGCCAAAAACTGCAAATACAACAAACAAGCTGAGTGTGCGTGGTGGCTCATGCCTGTAATCCTGGCACTCTACAGAGGGTGACAAAGTGAGACCATGTCTCAAAAAACAAAGAAAGGGGCAGCGCCTGTGTCTCAATAGAGTAGGGTGCTGGCCCCATATTCTAGAGGTGGCAGGTTCAAACCCAACCCTGGCCAAAAAGTGCAAAGAAAGAAAGAAAGAAAAGCTAGGAGATATTTAAAGCAACTGCATTTGTGGTAATTTGTAACAGCAACAGTGGGCAACTAATATAAAGGGTGCTGGAATTCATATTGCAGGAATAAGTAATTTCTATTTTTTAAAATGCAGAACCTGAGATATAGGGGAAAGTGTCCTATAGAGATTTCCAAAAAAAAAGATTGTCTAGGATTACAGCCCTTTTCAAACCAGAGCAGCAGAGAATACGTCACTTCTACAAATATTAATTACAAATGCTCTATTTCAGATTCTGCAAAATTAAATATCTTTTCTTTCATTACAATGAAATTTGTCTTAGCAGAAAAGTTCATTCATAGTCAAATATTTTCTGAGCATCTAAACGTATGCTAACCACCAGGGAAAGCAACATAAATAAGATGCTGAGGCGCCAGCCACGTACACCTGAGCTGGCAGGTTTGAATCCAGCCCGGGCCCACCAAACAACAATGACGGCTGCAACCCCAAAATGGCCAGGTGTTGTGGCAGGTGCCTGTAGTCCCAGCTACTTGGGAGGTGGAGGCAAGAGACTTGCTTGAGCCCAGGAATTGGAGGTTGCTGTGAGCTATGATGCCACAGCACCCACAGCACTCTATCCAGGGTGACAGCTTGAGGCTCTGTCTCAAAAAAAAAAACCCCAAAAACCAAAAAACAAACAAACAAAAAAAAAGGTGTCTCTTTGAGAATCCAGTGCAGTAAGTTCCTTTTTGATCATGATCCAATATGTAGAAAACATATTTTACATTGCAACTCTGTGTACACGTATATCTTTATATCTAAAATCTTGAAATACTCTGACACGTTCTATTCTCTTCTGGCCTATTATACTAAAAAATGCTGGTAACAACCAGAGAACTCATTTTACAACCCACTAAGGGATTTGAAGATTACTAGATGAGTGAGTATGCTGGATATGGAGAGAAACAGCTGAGTATGTCAAATACTATAACGGAGATGAAGGTGACAATTGTGGTAATTACCAGGAAAATAGTAATAACTGAATTCTTACTATGCACACTGTTCAAAGGGAGTATCAAACCTTTGAAGTGCTCTCATCTGGTATTCACATTTCAGAGGCACCTACATAAAAATGTCAAGTGCACCCTAGAGTGTTAATTAGCATAATGAACATCAGAAATTATTTTTTTTAATAGTCAAATGAGTCGGGCTTGAGCTACGTGATTGAATAGAATGGGGTACTGGCACCAAAGGCACTATAAGAACTTGGCATGAAGGTAGAGCTGGTCCGGCAGCAGCTCATACCATCGAGCAGCATGTGAGGGAGGCAGACAGATCCAGTTGGCCACACACCTTCATTTCAGGGAGGACAATGTTGTTTGGCCCAAACTAGAAGGATCTCTGTAGCCAGGCATTATGGTGGACGCCTGAAGTCCCAGCTACTCCGGAGTCTGAGGCAAGAGAATCGCCTAAGCCCAGGAGTTGGAGGTTGCTGTGAGCTGTGTGACGACATGGCACTCTACCGAGGGCGATAAAGTGAAAAAACAAAAACAAACAAACAAACAAAAAACTAGAAGGATGCCTGATCCTGTGTTCAGAAAGTCTTCATATCCTTGGCACACCAAGCTTACAGGAGCAGTTGATATGACTACTTGTGTTTCTTGTTAATAAGTGTTAAACAGGTCTCCATCTAAAATTTGTTTTCATGATTAACGTATCCTGGGGTAGCATGGGTACTTGGGAGAGGATTGTCAGCTGACACCTACCTACACACCTCTCCTAATCGCTGGGAGCTGTGAGTATTTGCCAAGTGAAACTGATGCTCATTAAATGGTCAACTTGGCTGCTTCTAGTTCCCCAAGAGACTTTACACTCTATTCCGAGAAACCTGTAATTCATTTCTTGGCTGGTGTTTGTCACAGAGAGGCGTGCTGTCAGAAACACTTAAATGCAGCTTCTTGCCCTGCGTTTTCAGCAGGCGCCCCTCCTGTTCCATAAATACCAATATCTGAGAACACTCACTGGGTGTGGGAGCTGCTGCTTACCCACGGCACACGGCAGACAGGGTATGAGACGCGCTGCAGGGATCCTGCTTTCCCCCTTCCCTCCCCAAATTGGGAGACACTACATCCTGCCCAGGGCTTTGAAGACTACAGCATGTTCCCTTCTCCTGCAAATCCTCTTCTTTATACTTTTTCCTCTCTGTCTGTGGCCTAAAATTTCTCCTCATTCTGTAGACTCAGAAGGACAGAGCAGTAAAGAATGGGGATCAAAGCGCTCAGCCATGTTATCAATCACGCCTTAGTTATTACCTGCACCTTTGCCTCCCATAAGAAAGGATACAGGCAACATGAACGGGGCAAAACATGCCGTATCCCCTTCCTGCTCTTTGCCCTTGTTCTGCAGGCCCCCTCCCTGCTAACCACAGATGGCTTCCTGCATGTTGACCCCTCGCGTCAACCCCCCTCAATCACTACGGAAGTGGCTACTTGACCTTGCCCTTCCTCTGCAATGTTGTGAAACTTGTGGAGTGGATACCAAAGGGTGACTGCCACGGATGGTGTCAAGTTTATCTTTCCTGGAGGTCTAAAGTGGAAAAAAAGGAAAAGAATGAAAGGGACATGGGAAAGGGGGTGAAAGGAAGGGGGGAGGGAGGAAACAAAAGTTTTCTTCTCATAATTTTCGTGATTAAAAATTAAAAACAAACAAGCAAAGCTTTAGAATTCAAGTCTGCCGGCCCCACCTACTCCTGGAAAAATTCTTCTTCTCTTCTAATTTCAATTTTTAGCATAGTATCTGAACCACAGGAAGATAAATATGAATAGTTATGCTTAATGGAGAACTAAGGCTCAAAACCAGATTTGAATCTGATTCTTCTCTCGCACACATGCTGACCAGTGAGCTGCCTCTTCTCCTCCTGTGAGTAGTGTATATTTGGGAAACACAGAGATTTTAGTAAAAATATTAGCTAGATTTACATAGCCAGTTTTCTGATGCTGTTTTAGAACGTCTCAAATTTCAATTTGTAAAATCTCCATAATCTCTATTTACAAGTATTCCTCTCTATGAAGAAGTCCATCCTTATTTCTCATCTTTGTTTGGCGGTGACTCCTAGTTAAAGGTTTTCAGAATACCGGGAGGTTCCCTGTTTTAGGGCCCTGGTGATAATTATCACTTTTTCTTTCTTTGCCTGAATCCAACTCTGGCATGCAATAGGTGTTTAGTAACTGCTAAATGGAGGAATAAATGAATTGTTGCCATTACCATAGATTTATTTTTTCTCACTAATGTGACTAAGTACTTTTCTTTCCGTTTTGGCATTAAGGCATATTTTTTTTTTTTACAGAAGTGGAAAAACATTATTTAATGTGAAAAGCTGCTATTATGATCTATTATAATCTTCACCCCAAAATAGAAAGGAACAAATCGTTTTTTCATCTCTCGCCTAAACTGTGGATAACAAGTTTCAGTTTCTAAATGTAATTGCTGTGCAAATCCAATTCCCTTTGTTCAGCTTGGAGCTGCCTGAAGCCTCCCCAGCTTTCTACCTCTGAGTTTTGTTTTAAGAACACACTTATCAGTTGAGATTAAGACAACATTTCTATGTGACACAAAGCTGGGAAAGGATTTCAGTCACTCTGCCAGAGGAGCTGGCCCTGCTGTTTAGATTCTCCAGACAGTGCAGGCTGCCCCAGAAACAATTCAGAGAGTCCACAGGTAGATAGATGCTGGGTGAGTGAGGAGTTGCACAACCTCCCCTAAAAACAACAACAGCTGCAAACATGGGAATTAAGGGTTGGTGTCTGTCTTGTATTCAACATTCCGAAAACTTTCTAAATAAGCACTAACTTTTTAAATAAGCACTTTAGGATGTTGGGTGGGCTACTGCCTATTTTTTATCCTTTATATACTTGCCTAATTTACTTTTTTTTTTTTGGAGACAGAATCTGATTCAATTGCCATGGGGTCGAGTGCCATAGTGTCATAGCTCTCAGCAACCTCAAACTCTTGGGCCCAAGTGACTCTCCTTCCCAGCCTCTCTAGTAGCTGGAACTACAGGTACCTACCACAACACCCAGTTATTTTTTTAGAGACTGGGTCTTGCTCTTGCTCAGGCTGTTCTCAAATTCCTCAGCTCAAGCCATCTGTCAGCCTCAACCTCCCCGAGTGCCGCTATTACAGGCGTGAGCCACCACGCTCAGCCCTCATGCCTAATCATCTTCAAGTAACTTCAAGTGAATCTGAAATATGCCCATCCAAAGGGGGAAAAAAGAATTCTTTCACTTGACAAATGTTTCTGTGCTCAGAAACCGTAATCAATGCCAGGAAAAGAACAGTGAGAAGGCGCATGAAGAAGGTGCTTTTATTCTAATTTGTTGTTGTTGCTGTACATTGTAGCCCAACATTCGGAACAAATGGCTTTGGATCCTACTGCACTATATTTTTCCAGTGTTCCTCAAATACTCTCTCTTAGAAAGGGATAAGACATCTTTTTATGGAATCATCTGGGATGCTTATTAAAAGTCTGGATTCTCAGCCTGTGAAGCCCCCAGAACCTGTTTTAGTCGACAGGATTGATCCAGGAATTTCTAGTACTGAAAGTTTCAGAAGTGTCTTTTGTGGGGAGGGATAATCATTCAAAAGTCAGAAAAAATCTGTAATCGTAGAAAATTTAAGTGACTAGAGTTTGATGTAGTAGACCATACAGCAGGGGAAAGGAGAAGCAAGAGCTAAGCTGGAAACCATTCAGTAATCATAAGAAACACCTGGCCACAAGGGCGCTGGGCGGGATTTGGCTCTCCTGACATCAGAGCTGGCGAGACGAGAGCATCAGTGATTGGCAGTGGTGTTAAGAGCCATGGGAGTGTGTCTATAAGAGGCTGGAGGAGAAGCAGTCAGGGGTGCACATTCTTTCGGGGACCCACTGCCTCTGACTTTGTCACTTCTGCTGCTGCAGAATGCCTGCACGGCATCTCTCTCTACGAAAGACTGCTAAGAAGTCTTCTTCCTACTAAGACTGCTTTACTCCCTCAAATACTATCTTTCTCTCTCCCTTCTGCTAAAGCAAATGGCCCTCAGCACCTAAGAGCAATTGTTCCCAAGCAGGGTAGCCTAGCTGTCTACACCTGGGACCTAGATGAGCCAGGGCTAGAGACCTGGCCGGTCCTGGGCTGCAACAGTTTAAAATCATTTTTATCATTGATTTGGTAAACTCTTTAAATAAGTCACCTTTGGGAGAAAATGATCAAAGTTAACCTGGTCCAGTAATAACCATAGTAAAGAAGAATGACTCATCTTCTGAAACAAGTCCATCATCGAGCTTGTCTTTGATTCACACACTCCAAATTAGAATTAGTAAGACTTGTGACTACAAAATGAACGCACACTTTTTATTTTGGTCGGATGATGTAATATTGTATCTATCCTGTCTTTAATAGTTTGCATAAACTTCAAAGAACATTTTCCATAAGAATAGGTACTATCAAAACTCTATTACTGCATAAGCACATGATGAAATGTTTTCTGTATTGATGGAGCTGAACACTAGGATTAAAATCTAAGTAACTTTGTCTCCTTATTAGAATAGTCCATATCTTTCAAAGGAAATATCCAAAGCTTTTATAATCTTAGGTAGAAATTTGCCTTATAAACATAGTCTAATGTTTAAAAACATTTTAATGATAAAAGTTGGCATTTGGTATATTTGAATTCCCAGAATTTTATGACCAAAAATCAAGATTTCAAGATTCTTCCCCAAAGCCTTTACATCTTTAAAGATAATGAATAAACTAATTACTTATTTTCTACTTTATGCTAACTATCTAAATTTATACCTTTTTCCTTCACTTTAGATTGGACATCACCATTGCCAAATTAACAAAATGCCTCTTATGATTATCCAGAAATAGAGAATTTCTAAAGTAAAAACAAAAGAACTAAAAATTATTTATGTTGAGGCGATGAATATGTCCTAAAATTAGATTGTAGTGGTGGTTACACCACTTTGTGATTTTTTAAAACCACTGAATCATATACTGAAAAGTGTGAATTTTATGGGATGTAAATTACATCTCAATAAAGCTGTTAGAAAAATTTTGTTAGAGTTATGCTACATGCTAAAATATATTTGCTAAACTTTTGGTGGCACATCTACATATCTATGGAGAGAGAAATAAGACAACTAGAGAAGTTAATTTCCATATATAAATACATATTATATATATACATATGTATTTTTTTGAGACTCACTCAGTCCCCATGGGTAGAGTACAGTGGTGCTATCATCATAGCTCACAGCAACTTCAAATTCCTGGATTCAAGTGATCTTCTGGCGTCAGCCTCCTAAATAGCTGGGGACTACAGGTGACTGCCACAACACCAGTTAGTTTTTTCTATCTTTAGTAGAGACAGGGGGTCTTGCTCTTATGCAGGCTGGTTTCCAACTCGTGAGCTCAAGCAATCCACCTGCCTCAGCCTCCCAGAGGGCTAGGATTACAGGCATGAGACATAGTGCTCGATCCTATTTACCAATACTTTTACCCTTTATTTCCTTTTCTACTTCTTTAGACAGAGTACAATCAAAGCCTAATCCTTCACAAGCAAGGAGTCCTTTTCATAAGCTTGGAAATTTTAGTTAAGTTGGATCTCATAAGTAAGTATAATGATAAAATATGACTACTAACAAAGGTTATATATATATATTTTTGCATTGTATTTTCTTCTTTTTTTTTTTAATAATTTTATTGAATCATACTTATGTACATTGGTGCAATCACAGGGCACGATTCATATACATTCAGAAATATTTTGATCATACTGTTACAGATATCCTTCATGGCATTTCCTTGATCACTATATAAAGAC
>CAUYON010182725.1:0-14348 GCA_963573935.1 Arctocebus calabarensis | reverse complement strand
AGTATTAATGTCTTTATATAGTGATTAAGGAAATGCCATGAAGGATATCTGTAACAGTACGATCAAAATATTTCTGAATGTATATGAATCGTGCCCTGTGATTGCACCAATGTACATAATTATGATTCAATAAAATTATTTTTTAAAAAAAGGTAAAGCAGTGGACATAAAAAAAAAAGAATATAAGCTTCTGTTGACTTCAAATTTCAAAGAACTGAGAAGCCACCATTTTTAAAGCTGTTCATTTCAGCTATGTGAGAAATTTTAATCTGTCTATGGTATATTTTCATCTAAAACGAAGTCCTGGGTCTGTTCTCATAGTTTGCATGCTGATGTACCTTGTATTGAAAATTTAGGATGATAAGTAGTCACACTCTTCCCCTAGTTTCATGTACTCTGAATTTTAAAAAATATGCTTAGGAGTCACATAAAGTTCAAAATATCAATATCATTTGTCAAGAAAAATGGATTGGAAATATTTGGCTTACACTGAGGCCAAATCCCAATGAATTATACTACTCTTCCTGCTAGCAGGCATAGTGACTAAAATACTATAGGTTTCACTTTCTCACAAAGACCTAGTGAAAAGTGTCCCATAAAACTTACAAATAAGCAATGAAAAAAATAGTAAGGTGAAGTTCACATAAGAACAGTGATCTTTACTTCATTAACTCTGCTTTTCATCAATAAGACACTCATCAGTATTAGGGAGGTTTGGTGTATGTTACTGGAGACATGGGCATTGTGGTTTTTCTCCCAATTTTTCCAGGAGTATGAACATTTTTGTTTTATGACCCGAGGACTGTGGGAGGACAGATAAGATAATCGCCTCCTATGAAAAATACCACATAAAAAGTCAAAGGTGAAGGAAGATGAGGACAGGGAAGTGTTTATTCTAGCATGGTTGAGTTTATTGATAACCTTTGAAATGGCATTTTCTTCAGTGTGCTTCAGAATCACCTGGAGGGCTTGTAGAAACACAAATTTCTAGGTTGAAGCTTCTTGGAATATTTTTTTCATATTAATATAAGGGCACATATTATTTGGCACATAGTTTGCATTAGTTAGTGAAGTCCAAGTTGAAGTCCCTTGCCCAAGAGGTGTGCCATACGCCCCTACATTATGCCCCTTAGGTGAGAGCACATCTCTCCCCCTCCCTTCTCCATCTCTCCTCTCCCTTCTTCTTAAATTTAATTGTGTTTTTCTCTCATGTGGATGGGTGTATAGTTGTTTATCTACTAGTTTTATGGAGTTTTTGATACACTAGGTCTTGAATGAGGACAGTTGAATTTGTATTTCTCACAAGTTCCTATGTAATGTTGATGCTGTTTGTCTGGGGACTACACTTAGAAAACCACTGCTGTAGAGTATTGATGATAAAAACCAACTTACAATTTTGTACTAAATGGACTATGAGAAAGAAGGGTATGCTGACTGTTCTTTCAAGTTTCTTAGAAACTTGACCAAGAAGAAAAGCAGAGAAATATATAAATGTTAGGAGTAGAGGTATGTGGAGTTGAGGATGTATTTCCATTAAGGTATACAGATGCCTTTGTTTCCATGACATTTATTGTAATAGAATTAGTTTTGTTACACATTTTCAACTGAAGGCTATTATAAACTACCTTCTTGTAGAGATTGTTCAGACAAAAGATATCTGCCCCAGTAGATTCACTCCCTTTTTTTTTGTTTGTTTGTTTTTTTACTGTATTCTGAGAGCTCCTTGTCATCTGGCTTCCTGCTGAGTTTGGCTTACAGAGGTCTCTGGCAGAAATCAGAAGCATGGAGGAGGGTGAGTTATTTGTTTCCCTCTCTCTTTGCCAGGCTGTGTTGGACTAGTTCTGTCTCTTGACAAAAGGCCATTGTTCTCCTCAAGGTGACCATTTCTAAAAGACTCTCTTCTAGATTCTGATAACTATTGTCTCCCTTTGTTTTGTGTTTTTTCTATTCCTTAACCATATTTTTATTAGGAAAATAGTCTTTTATCAAACATTCTTTGAATTATCCTATTTTGAAGAAACCATTTGGCATGCTGAATGACATAAGGCTCACATGGATATATGTGTAGCTGTTCATACTGCATAGATTTTTCTCTTGA
The DNA here is from genome assembly GCA_963573935.1 of Arctocebus calabarensis. NCBI lineage: Eukaryota > Metazoa > Chordata > Mammalia > Primates > Lorisidae > Arctocebus > Arctocebus calabarensis. The sequence continues at coordinate 12,250 of CAUYON010182725.1, read as the reverse complement.
GTTACAACCCTTCCTCCAATTTCAGTCCATATCATTCCATAGGAATGAATGACTGTCTTCTAGATCCAAGAGTGAGCATGTGACCTAATATGATGCTATATTCCCTGACCACAGTTCAGCTCAGGGAAGAGCCTTTGATCTAATCAGATTTAATGAAATTCAGCCCCTAGACCAGATATATTTGAAAGAGGTGGTCTCTTTCCTCTGTGCTAGCTACGCTGTTACTCTGTAAGTAATCATCTTCCCATGACCTTTCTTATCACTTAAGAGATCCCACCCAGAAGTGAAGATCTACAAAGGAAAACAGAAATAAAACATGCAGAAAAACAAGTTCCTAATGATATAATTTAAAAACAGGGATTCAACCGAAAGTGGCTACTTCTGTTAATATTTATTTTTTCTGTGACTTCTAACATAAATTGTTCTCAGTAATATGTTCTTTTTTTCCTCCCATGTTCCATCTGTGGTCCAATTTCTACTTTTTAGTTATCCATAAAGCACATTGAACTTGCCCCGATATTCCAGATTCTTCCTAAATCTACCTTTCTTGACTCCAAAAGTATATGTATATATTCTCCAAAGTAATATGTATATGTATGTATGTATATATTCTCTCTTGAGCAATCTTAAAAAACTGTATCAGCAATATGTTTTAACCTGAGGAAGAAAATTGAGTTAAAAAAGACTTTGGTGATGGACTTAAAAATACTATATCTGCAAACTTAACCTATACATATGAGGCTTTAAGTTAGAAAAACTCAATTGATGTCATTTTAAATCTAAGAATTTGAATGTATAGACCCTAAACCATAAAACTTAATGAAATTATTATGAGATTACTTCAAAACTATCATTTGTTTACATTTTTTACTACAGCTCAGTTGGTTAATTTACCATGTCTTGAACTAAAAAGATAACAAGTTAAATCAGGCCAAAAGACATTAGAAGTATAGAATTCTAAGACAGCAGGGAGCAGAGTAAGAGCATTCTCATGGAGGTAATAGGTACAAAGGTGTTAATATAGACTAGGGCCTTGATAGTTTCTGAATTTTGAAGTTTACCGCTTAGCGATATTCACTAAATGCCAGAGACATCAAAATATATATCTTAAGATCCAGAATTTTCACACCTTTAAATGTACTTTCCAATTCACTAAAAATATATATTTATAAAATATGTAAACTGCTGCCTTTGGGAATAAAAGAAGAATTCATTCATTTAAATGGCTTTAAAAAATCATTATATAATGTTTATAAAACCTGACAAATACTTTGAAAAAAATTGTTAATGCTCAGATTAAATTAAAAAAGAGAACGATGGATGAAAAAAAGAATAATTTAGTTCTGTGAATTTGAAGTATACAGGATAGCCATAAAGTGTGTGTGCAATTTAAAATGGTGTGTAATTTAAAACTGCACAAAAACTTCATAGTCACCCTGTATGTTAGCATTTCAAGACATAATTTTTAAAAATGCTGAATATTTCCAATTAAATGGGAAGTCATTAATAGCTTCTTGTCAAAGTGTGCATTTCTTAATTAGTAATTTTGTTTGTAGACATTTATTTGCAATTGTTTCACAAGCCTCCACCCTCTTGTGTTCCATGACACCCACATTATGTTGAGAGTGACCGCGGGGTTTTCTAAGAAGCTGACAATATTGTAGAAATGTTCCTCCCACCCTACCCTTCACTTCACACCAAACAGCTGACTTCAGCAGCTGTTCGTGATCCCTGGAAGAAACTAATTCATTCATGCCTTTGGACAGCTGCTTGGGGTTGTAAGTGTTTCCTTGAGCTGCTGGACGAGGACAGGCTCTACTTGCAGCTGCCCCAGAAGTCCTCTAGATTTTCAACAGCTGTACTGGAGTGCAGAGCTACACCAGTTCCTTGTTTGGAAATCTGCTATTCAAGAAACTGAATCAGTGCTGCAATTCATTTCTTATGCATAGCTTTATCACTTGTTGTGACAATGGACAGATGTTGTCAGGAAATCAATCAGCACATTAATACAGAAACCATATTTGGTTTTTACTCTCCCTTTGCTTACCAACACCTCTGTGTAATTTAATGTAACAGGGAGGAATTTTGTACTGAATTTACCTCTTTACTGCAATGGTCTCCAGCCTTGGCTGGCTGTTCCCTGAAATCATCAGAACATACACAAATGTATTGTACTCAGGTGATGGGCACCCTCACTATCCTGACTCGATCACTATGCATTATATATAGACAACAAAATTTTTCATGTGCCACATAAATTTGTACTATGAAAAAATATGAATGCCCAAATCTCATCTTCAGACATTCTAACCTTGTGGCCTTGGTGGGTAGGACAGTCTAAGCAATAGGGTATCTCTGGTGACTGTCATGGCCAGCCAAAGTGGAAAACCACTGCATTAGTCCAATTTGCTTTCTGAAATTGTTTCCACACCTACCCTCTCATCTTCTCAATCAAATGCAGAGTACCCTTCTTTGTTTCACTGGGACTCTGGCTTTGGACCTGTCTGGCTCATATCCATGAACTGTTAAAACTGTCACCTAGCACATCTATGATGTTATACCCTATACCTTTGCCTCATTTAGTATTTCACTTTCTAACCATCCTATCAAGACAGCATTTTTTTATGTTAGCTATCTGCCAGAAATTAGAAGCTAATAATTCTAAAATCAACAAAATAACAGATTTAGTTTATGATGAGGAAGTCAGACAAATCCTGGCTTAGATACTATATTCATTTTATGATGAGGAAGTCAGACAAATCCTGGCTTAGATACTATATTCATTTTAAGATGATGTTCTACTCTGGTAGGTAATAATTCTCAGAGAAAATTGAAAGGTATAAGTAATTAAAAATGCCCTTCAGTATAAGTAGAGCAGGGAGGATGATCCCAGAGGATGCCTTATACTCACCTATAATTTGAAAAAATTAAGCAATGAAGGAAAATGTCTGTGATCTTATGAAGAAACCAAAATTTTAATAAATAAATACAGCCAGTAATTAGGAGTTAGTAAAAAGTAATTAGTGAGCAATGTTCTATTCTTTACCTTTCTGTTCTCTCCTTGGACCCTGAAAATAAAGCTATAAACAAATAAAACAAGAATGATATTAATTTAATTTCAGTTTGACCTCTCATGTTACTTTGATCAATTATCAACAGTGGTTAGTATTCCCTGGGAATGGGCCTTGAAGATTTAATAAATATTGCTCTCTGGATTTCTAAAGGGACATGGATCCTAAAAGTGAATGTCTTTTCCATCCCCCCTCAACAAAATCAAAAAAATAGGGTCACAATAAATACCTTCAGTGTTAGAATTATTTAGATGACATTTCTACACATTTTTCTTTCACAGCATAATAATTTAATTTCCTACTTCTTTGTGCTTTCATGGGTGGAGTCAGTGAATCCCCCAAATAAGCATCACTTATAAACTAGGCAAGCTTCACAAGAATGTCCCATCTGATTTTATTTTATTTTATTTTTTTATTGAATCATAGCTGTGTACATTAGTTCAACCATGGGGTACAGTGTGGGGGCTTCACATGCAATCTGAGATATTTTATTAACCTGATTGACATACTGTTCATGATATTTTCTCGTTTACTATATGAAAACATTTTTGATCCGTATTTAGAAGTTTTTAATAGCATCCTCATGAGGTAAGATAATTAAACAGATTTGCTGAGAAATAAACTGAGGCTAAGTGATATTAAATAATTTGTGCACTGTCACTCAGGAAAGTAGTTGAATAGACATTCAAATATAGAGTTGCCTAAGCCCAAGTCTTGAAAGCGTGTCTGATTAAAAAAATAAATCTTGGATTCCTGGTTTAAGATGTTCCACTTTGGTGACATAAGCTGTAGGTGTAGCTTTGTGCTAAAGAGGTTGAACTTTGGGGCTAGATAGATGAGGGTATGAATCCTGGATTTACCAATAATATTGCCTGTAAACCTCAGATTTTCCACCTAGAGAATGAGATTCTTACTGTATACCTATTTTATGGCAGAATTAATTTCATTGTAAGGATTCAATGAGGTATTTTGAATAAAACACTCAACTTGGGATGGGAAAAGTTTCATTGAAAATGGTAACATATTTTTGATATTATTCAGCAGCTAGTTTAAGCTGACTATATTTTTGGCATGTAAATAGTTTGCCAGTCTTGCTTTGGGGATTTAAGCATTCATTATGGAACATGTAGTAATTGAGCGTTTATGACAGTCCAGGCACTATTTTTACCTTTCTGCACCAGGAATACAATAGTGAACATAATAGATAAAAATATCTACTCTCAGGGATCTTACATTTGTGGAGTAATTATTGTGTGTTTCTATTAGCAAAAAGATTCAAATCACTATTAGGGAGATAGCTATTTAAAACAAAGTCCAACTTGTCTTTTCCATTCTATTTGATATCAAGTATTTCAAAGAGATTTCTTAATTTTAGCCATAAAAAGTATAAGTCTCAGGCATGAAATGATTAAGTGTTGCTAACAGCTATCCCAAATTAACTCATTTAAATTTCTTTGGCTTAGAAGTGGTACTAAAAATCAATTAGTATCATATAACAGAGCCTGCATAACTATTTTATTCATTCTCTGTATCTTTCACCTGAAACCATCATGTTTTAAAATAGGGAGTCAATTGATTAAGCATGGTACATGCACCTTCGTATTAACAGCACATTGAAATGCACCCTAGGAGTTCAGCCGGGAGCAATACAAAATGAAGGTGCTTGAAAGCCAAATGCAGCAGCTGATAGACCTTGTGAGGGGGGGTGGGATGCCACTGGTTTGCCTATTTTCCCATTATCAGAGCAGCAAAAGGCAGAAAAAATCAGGTGGATATAGATTCAAGTAAGGGACTGAAAATCAGAGGATTAACACCTCCATGTTTTTCTTGTTATTCCTTTGGTTTCCATGTACATTTCTGTCTTTTCCTTTCTCCTGAGGCTACAGGAATTGGAGGGTGGGAAAATCTGAACTAGCCTAAGAATACTGTAGGGTCCTTTAAAAGAGTTTGAAGGGAATTCTAGGCAGGCAATATGAGGTAACACTGTTCTGTGTAACTGCAATTAGGCATTTTAACAAAAAAATGTTGAAAAGTATTTTAGAATTTAAAGTCTCTGAAGAAAAAAAGCACCCTTCAAACTGTTTCCTTTTCTCTCCTACCTATACAATATATGTACTAGGATCCTTTTTTCATAGCTCTGTGAAATAGCCATTTTCTGTAGTTATGAACGCATTGCTAAATGCTCAGGATCTTTTTTTTTTTTTTTACTATATTAAAAGGAAAATGTCGTAGGTATATTTTAAGAGGAAGAGAAAGGGAAAGAGAACTCTTTATGTTGCTTACTTGAAGTTAATTTTTCTGCTTGAAAATGCACCTGCATTATGTTTTTTGTTTGCAGTCACAGTGAGAATGGTATTAATCAGTGGTTACATTGATTGTGCTAGATACCTTCCATTTGCACTTGGAAATCAACTGTCACCTGCCATAGGCGACTGTTCTGGGTGGACTACCGGCTCGCTGACTTTTAGATGGAGTTGACAAAGGGGGAGCCTCTATGCAACGGTTCCTAACCTTCCTAATTGCGGTGGAGCTTTAATACAGTTCCTATGGGTTGCACGCAACCCACAGTTTGAAAACCGCTGCTGGGAAATCGGTGAAGTCAACTTGTTCATTTCCCTGGCTTCTTGTGGGATTGCCTCAGGTTAGCATTACTGAGCCTTGGGGAAGTCCCACCCAACACAATCTCTTCCTTTCACGTTTGGTAACTACTCTTGTTCTTTGCCCTTTCGAGCTGAGCAGTAACAGTATGCTGCAGTGGTAATGTCTCTACTGTGCTTATTCCTCTTCAAACAGGCTTTCCAGCTTTAGAATTATTCCCCCCCCTTTCCTGCACTTGTCTCCCCCTTCTTCTTCCTTTCTAGGACATCTCCAGCTTCTTTCCAGTGTTCACCTTCTCCCTTACCACCCCTACCCTGCCCCATTAGAGATGCGCACTTTAGCTCTGCCGCGTAAGTTGTAATTACTCTAGCAAATAACTTCAGTCCTATTTGTCTTCCCAGTGATTGCTTTGTACATGTTCGTGTGACCTACTTCTGGCTAATGAGGTATAAAGAGAAGACTGCCATCAGAGAATTACTGGGAGAATATTTTTCCCTGATAGAAAGAGACTTTATAAAAGAGAAATCTTCCTCATCTTGGCACAGTGGTGTTGCATCTGTGTGTGGCTTTCAGAGCTGCCACCTGTCTTGCAACCACAGGGAGCCATCTCTGACATACTGCGTATGGCTGAGCAGAAAGGAGGAGAGCATCCTCGCCTTTAAAGGTGTGTTTGTGCCTGTGAACTTTCAGACCTACAAACACTTGTATTGTTATATGCTGTTGTGTACCCATTATTGATTAAATGATTTATAATGACTTTTTGTTTTTGCAGCTCTGAGCACCCTGAAAGAATTATTTTTCTGAATAAAAGCAGTTTAGCATAAAAGTTTCACTTGACAAATATCACTTAAAATTACTCTTAAAAACTATAGGCAATCCCTTGACCTATGAAGAGTGAGCAGGAATCAGGGACTATAACTGGTTCCTATCGGTTCCTTAATTATTTCTATACTCCTATGGCACAGACGTAGGTAAGAAGGACATTCATTTTATACTAATAAGTAAACCTTTAATATGAAGGAATGTCAGTGGTTTGTCAATAATTATAGAACATACTCGGAAATGTAGCTGTAAAATAAAATCAGAGTTCATCTGATGTCTTAGTCTGCTTGGGCTGCTATAACAAAGTAGTGTAAGTTGGGTGCCTTATAAACAACACACACTTATGACTCATAGTTCTGGAGCCTAGAAGTATGAAATTGGAGCTTTGATGAGGACTCTCTTTAGGGTTACAAGTGGCTAATTTCTTATTGTATCTTCATGTGATGGAAAGAGTGGGAGAACTCTGGTCCTTTTGATAAGGATCCTCATCCCATCCATGAAGTTTTCATCCTCATGACCTAAATACTTCCCAAAGGCTCCCACTAATAGCATCACATGGGAGTAGTCAGGATCACAACAAATTAATATGCAGGAGCATGGGCATTCCGTCTATTGCATCTGGCCCTGAAAGATTTAATTACACAAGTCATTGACAAGAGAAATATCAGAACTGAACTATTTTCCAAACAAAAATGTAATAATTATTTCCACGAGGGGAAAAAGATTATGGATTGTTTCTCACAGACATAGCTATTCCCTGCTATGAAAACAATGATCATTTACAGATGCAGCCTCTGGACTCTGTATGCTCTCATTTTCCTTGTTGAGAAACCCCCTGTCAGTTTTCTGACCTATCAACTCTATCAATCTTTCATGATTCTCCTCAGGGTCTACGTGCTCCAAGAAGCATTTTTGGTCACTCAAGAGACAGTGTTTTTTCCTTTCTTAAAAGCCATAGCACAGTTCAGTGCTTCTTGTAGTTAAGGGCATTTAGGTTTAGGGGTCTAGAATGTTTAATTTTCTTGCTTTAAGATAAACGTCAACATTTTAAATTTGACCTAAAAGTCCCTGCAGAATCTGGCCTCAGCAGCTTCAGCAGCTTTTGGCTGCTCAGAGCACCTGCAGCTTTCTCCCTGCGCGTCCTCGCAGGTGCGCTTTTCTTGGCATGCTCCTCTTCACCTAAGGCCTCCTTGGTCTTTAAACTCTCAAGAGTTAAGTTAGTCCCCTTTATTTTCTGCTTTTATTATCATGTGCTTTTCCTGGAAATACCTATGACAACTATAATTTTGTGCATAAGCTATTGTCCCAAATGTCAGCTTTGTTCCTTTGAAGATCTCTTTTCTTTGATATATTAGGGAAAAGTTTTTGCTCAGGGCTGTTTTGAAGCCACTCACCTGGCCTTGACTTTATCACATCAAGGCTCCTGTTTCCCACTCTCAACAATGTTTCAGATATTACTTGCTCTGCCCCTGGTGGGACACTGGGACCACTGTCTTCTTCAGTCTTTTCTGCTAGCGTCAGCAGGGGGGTGATGTGAGGAGGGAGGCCACAATTTCCTCTACTGGCCTTTAACTTGATTACCCACGATCCTACTAACAAAAGGCTGTCTAAATGTAACGCACTTTACTGAAGACTTAGGGAACATTACCAAGGAGGACATTACATTACAGGAGAAAAATACCTTGAAACTAGGCGTAAAATGTCACCATTACACAGCTTCTTTTGACGGACTTTAATTGATAATCCCTTACCCTAGTCTCAGCCCTTCTTCACACCTTGGAGAGTGAGATCTTCTCTTCAGATGACCTTGGGGCAAATTTCAATTTATCCAGCTCCTTACTTGGAATTGCTCATCTTGTTTATAATTTTGCCTCCCTCTCTATAGAATTTAGCTAAGGGATGCAATTAACCACAATGGAACAGTTCTTAAAACCTGAGTTTTGTCTAAAACAAAATCATGGAGGCATTCTATAAGACTATTTAGAGAGAAATTTTCATTTCAAGGTAGCTAGCCTTAGTAGACTTTCCAAGCCCATGAAATGAGGATGTGTTTCCTCTTTTTAGAAACTTTGGGTAGAGACTATTGGAATACTTATAAAGATAAGCATGCACACATGTACACACACACATGAAAACACACAAATATAGATACCTACAGGGAAAACAGTAATTCTCATAGGCTATACATATGGATTCACATTGTGTCACATGCCACTTCTGACAATTCTTGCCAAGGCCCTGGACTGACCAGGTCTCAGGCCCAGCTTAATGAGGTTCCGGACATGGACTGCTAAGTTACCTTGCTCAGGTTCAGTTTCTCTTAGGTCTATCTACTTTAGCTGGAGAGAGAGAGAGAGAGTGACTCTTAAAGAGAGTAAAGCAGGCTTCTTAGAAAGATATATCTTAGTCTTTAGCAGAGTTTAGTAATCTTCAACAGAGAGACGCTGTGCTGGCGTTCTGCAGGCAGGAGAGGAGACAGAATTGGAGTAAGCAGGTCCTAGAATGTGCATGCTCCTTGACTGCCTTCTCCTCCAGCCTAATGTAAAGCTAATCTCATGGCTCTCAACACCACAGGTGCAGAGACTGCCAATTCACCACTGTTCTCATCTCGCGAGCTCTTATGCTTGTTAGGAGAGCTAAATCCCTCTCTATGCCCTTTCCACCCAGGTGTTCCATTATTGAGCTATACAGGTATTTCTTATAACTAGAATACAGGTATTTCTTATAACTTTCATTCCTCCTAGCCATAGGCTATACGGGCTGCAACACATTGAGATACAGAAACTTTTCTCTAATTCTAATTTATTTTGTATTGTCTACCATCTCTTTAATGGAGATGAAAGTTCATGGGCCAGGTGACCCTTTTTCCTTGTTTATTCTCCTATTTTTAGACCACATTTGGAAGCTTATCAATACAGAGCAGGGTCCATTATTGTGCCTTTCAAACAAGCAAGCTATCTACTTTTTAAGAAAATCAAACAAACATATAACTTTGGGAAGCTTTGAAATGAGTTTCCCCTGTACCTTGTGCCAATTTAAATTGCTGGGGAGGGTGCTCTTTCCCATTGGTCAATGTAATAGGATTTGGGAGAATTCAAGTATTTATATTGCTCCCACACTCAATCGAGAGACTGGGAGGGAGATGTTATTTCATTTGTGCATATGCTAAAACTGCCTAATATGTGTCTCCTGTGCTAACACGTGAGCTCCCTAAAGGCATACAAGGCATCTGCCTTATTCTTCCTTAGCCTTCAGGACTGGCATGGTGTCATGCATAAGGTAAGCCCTCAATAAGTGCATGTGGGATGAAGAAATGGAAGAATAGAGGAAAGATGGTTGGATCCCAGTGGGATGTTAGAGATCCTTTCCATGGGAATGCAAAGACACAGAGAGGTTAAGTAATTTCCTTTGAGAGTGGAAGCATTGAAAGTGGAGCATAGTTTTATACCCAACCCCATGTCACCACACTTTGACCAAGACATCATCTCATTTACAGTCCTAGAAACAGGGCTACCTTTCTTGAAAAAGAGTAAGCTTAAGAAGCCTACTCATATACCTACATAGGGAGAGAAGAGGGAAATCTAAACTCCACGGCACCTGAAAAGTGGGCAAAGGATCAAGTCACTGGCTCAGGTATAAGACCTAGCAGCCAGTTACCACCAGGTTGAGGGAAAGAAAGCTGGTTTCTCAGGAGGCAAGACTAGAAACTGGGTATTTAATTGGATATGAGCATGGATAAAAGAGTCATAAGAATAGGCAACTATAAATACAAAGATGCAGAAGAGGGATGAAGTTGGACAAGATCTAGGAAGAGCAAAGATCTATTGTGGATCAGCAGTGAATAAGAGGTGGAAGCTGAGGGTGGAAAGGTAGGCAAGGCTCAGCTATCTTTCTCTCATGCCTTTGTTGGTCATGGCAAAATGATTCCATGGGTACTGGGAGGCCTTTGAGGGGCCATAGACAAGAAAGTACATTTTAAAATAATTCTGGCCACAGTTTAAGGAGGGGGAGGCTGCCAGTGAAAGTAAGAAGGAAGAAACACTTCAAAGTGACTGCAGTAGGGAGAGTCCAAATGATAGGCTTGGACTGTTGTGGTTACCATCTGCCTCCATGTCACCTACCTAGATCTGATCAGAAATACTTGCACCTCTATGTTCCCATGTTCCTTTTCAAATTATAATTTGTTATATGTCTGTATGTCTTATATGACCTATAAAAGTATAGGGTACAGGTGAAAATTACTAAATGTAGAATATAAATGTTTTTATATACTGATTAAAAGGCCATGAAAGCTATGTTAAATAGTTCAATGAAAATATTTCAGAATGTATATAAAGTCAGCACATTGTGCCCCATGCCCATGATTGCACCAATGTACACAATTATAATTTAATAAAAATTAAAAAAAAAGTATAGGTTTCCTGAGTTTTTAAAATATCAAATGTAGAATTCAATACAGTGCTTTCCTCATACCAGAAACTTAGTTAAATTTTATCTGAACATGAAATGGCTATTTTAAGAGATATTCTGATGCAGAATATGACTTTCAGGGTAAATTTATGGGAACTGATTAAACTTTTCAGTCTTGGCCTTAGAGAACTTTATTTATAAAAAGCCATAGCACTTGACAGTTTCTGCTTATAGATATGTGTGTTCTTACCTTATTTCCAATACTAGACATGGTGGTTTGAAGGCACATTGCTATATTTTGTTTATCATTTTATACTTCAGTGCATGTAGTGGATATTCAATAAATATTTATTGAATATGTTTGATCTAGGGAAATATTTTTCAAAGTATGTTGGTTGGAGTTGGGAATGATATGCTATTCTCTTAATGACCAGAATATAATCATATCCATGGGTCCAGAACATCTGTTTGTGACCTAATAAATCTCCCAGCTGGTCCAATAGCTATTACTAATGGAAGGATATTGGGCACTGAGCATTGGAAACTTCTGGTACTCGAAATTGCTTTTCACTTGTTATAATTGTCCTTACATATCCATAGTTGCCTTTATTTTAACTCTCACTCCTCCTAATTTGTCTGCTTTCTCTCTTTGTCAGTAATAATGAATTGAAAGTAACACTAGTGCACTTTATTTATAGTCTTGTTCACTAAAACAGGGATGTATGGGAAGATTTTGGGATAGCAGGTGACAGGAGAGGACTCAACAGCTAAATGTGGGCAAACATTGATTTGGCTAGAACAAAAGATCCAAAGTCTTAATTTGTGCAATGGTCAACATGATCAAACAAGCTCCCTCAAAACCCCCCCAAAACAGAATCCAAGATAAACTCAAGAATGAGAGTGTTTTTCCCTCCTTAGCTTTGGTCCTCTGGCTTCTTTAACCTCATTAACGTGACAGGGAGTCACTGAACAGGTGATTGATGGAATAAAAATGACAACTAATACTTGTAGAGGTCCTACTAAGGGTCAGGGTTATTCTACCCGTCATTTATGTGTAAACTCATTTAACACTCACAACAACCTTTGAAAGAAATTGCTGTTTTCAGGCTCATTTTTTTTTTTTTTTGGACTTAAAAAAATTTTTTTTATTTTTAATTAACATGTATTTTATTGTTCTTCATTACATTATTCCCTCTCACTCCCTAGTGGTAAGACAGAATTTATTCACAGAAAAGAATACAGAAAACACTAAAGCTCCTGGTAGAGGGAGAGAATTCTAGTGGGGAGAGAGAAGCTCTCTCCATTTCTCTCCCGGTCTTTCCCCATCTCCTCCTCTAGGCCTTTAGTCT
>CAUYON010182723.1:0-16326 GCA_963573935.1 Arctocebus calabarensis | reverse complement strand
ACCCCAAAATGGCCGGGTTGTGTGGCAGGCGCCTGTAGTCCCAGCTACTTGGGAGGCGGAGGCAGGAGACTCGCTTGAGCCCAGGAATTGGAGGTTGCTGTGAGCTGTGATGCCACAGCACTCTCTCCAGGGTGACAGCTTGAGGCTGTGTCTCAAAAAAAAAAAAGGAATATATCCCTTCTGATTTTTAGGACACTTTCATATCTGGTATCTTTTGTGATTTTCATAGCAACTTGAGAAGGTGGATAGAGTTTATGCCATTTTAGAAATAAGAGACTTGAGACTCAGCAGGATTGGGGTGCAGCCTAGAGGGATATGAAGTAACCACTAAGAGCTGAACTCTGAGGCCAGGAAAACTGAGTTTATGTCCCAGCTCTGCTAATCAACTATGTGACCTTGGGCCTCTCTGGGATTCAGGGTCCTTATCTGTAAAACGGGCATAACCATAGCACCAACGTCAGAGATCTGTATGTCATTAATCCATTCGCCAAATATTTACCGAGTTCTCATGATGTGTAGGCCCCATACAAGAGAGAGAAAGAAGTAAGTGATAAGACAGGGCAGGTTGGCAGAAGAGGGACACAGGACCTTATTTTGAGGAACATGGGAAGTCCTGGAAGGGTTTCAAAATGGCTGAAGGGTAAGTAGCTGGAAATAATGGCACATTTATTACATACAAGGCAACTCTAATGAACTGACTGATTCCAAACATGTCCACCACCTAATGAAGTAGGTACCATCCTCATCTCCATTTTACAGAGGAGATACAGAGAAGTAAGTGGTTTGCCCAAGATCACATAGTCAGGGAATGGCAGGGCCAGGGTTCAAACTACTTCAGAAGATCAGACAAGATCAGATGAACACGTTAAAAAGTTCATCCAGATTGTCAGTAGGAGTCTTGAGATCTGGGAGTGAAGAAGATTAAATAAGAGAAAGCATATGAAGCCATTAGCTTAGTGCCTGCTGTAATTTCGCGTTAGATGAAATTAACTTCATCATTGTAGCAAGTCAATGAGAAAGCCAGGCCTAGGACCCAGGCCCTGGTGCCCAGCCTGGTGATAAAGTAGTTGTCCTTCCTGGATTTTTTTTTTTTTTTTTTCTGTGACAGAGTCTCACTTTGTCACTCTTAGTAGAGTGCCGTGTTATCATAGCTCATAGTGACCTCAAACTCTTGGGCTCAAAAGTTACTCTTGTATCAGCTTCCTGAGTAGCTGGGACTACAGGTACCCGCCACACTTAGATATCATTACTATTATTAATTATTATTATTATTATTTTTTTTTTTTTGCTTTTTTTTAGCCAGGACTGGGTTTTGAACCTGCCACCTCCAGTATATGGGACCAGTGCCCTAATCCTTTGAGCCACAGGTACTGCCCCGGATATTATTGTTTTTTAGAGACGGGGTCTTGCACTTGCTCAGGCTGGTCTCGAACCTGTGAGCTCAGGAAATCCGCCCGCCTCAACCTCCCAAAGGGCAGGATTTCAGGCCTGAGCCACCACACCCGGCCCCAGCTCCTTTTAGTCCTCTTCTGGAAAGAAACTCACCTTATAACCCTCTTCCCCAAAGGGCTCTGCCAATCTAAGACTTCCGTCAACAATGAAATCACCAGCCCGGCCCCTGAGTTCGATTCTGAAGGGGTCATCGCCCACTGCTTCAAGCGGTTCAAGCAGAGCAAGTTCCACCTGCCTCCAAGCCGGCGGCGGGTCATCATTGTGCCTCACAGGGAGGATCAGACACTCATCAACCCCATACCCCAACCCCAGGCGCCCCCACAGTTCATCTCCAGCTTCAAAGCCCTAGAAGCTGGAGATATCCAGCCAGACGATAGTACGACCTGGGTGCGCAAAAGAGTAAAGCTCCGGAAGGATCTGGAGTCCTTCGGTGATGTAAAGAGGTGGCTGAACAACAAGGCCATCCTCACACCTTCAGAGGCCAAGTTCTTAGACATGATCCGCAGGAAGGAGAACGTCCGAATGGAAACCCTCATGCCAGCCCCCAGGACCGCCAAGGTAAGCAGCCCCATTTGCCAGATGAAAACACTGAGGGTTCTCAGGGTATGTTGTCACTTCCTTCCCCTAGGTTAGTCAAGATGGGGATGGTTCACCCTATTTCACAGAGGAGCAAAAGCAAGCCCTGAAAGGGAGGTTTATTATCTATTGCCGCAAAACAAATATCACCAAATGACTTAAAGCAGAAAATATCTACTATTGCACACAGTTTCTGAGAGCCGGGGAATCTGGGAACGGCTTAGCTAGATGGCTCTGGCTCAGAGTCTTCCATGAGGCTGCAGTCAAGATGCTGACCTGGGCCACAGCCATGTGGAGGATTGCTTCCGAGCTGGCTTATCCACATAACTCTGTTGGCAGGAGGCCTCCGTTTCTTCCCACATGGACCTCTCCGTGAGGTTGTCTGAGTCTCCTCACAATGCAGGTGCTGGCACCCATCCCCCAGAGTGAATGGTCCAAAAGAGAGCACAAGGGGGCTGCAGTGCCTTTCAGGACCTAGTCTCTGAAGTTTCGCACTAGCCCTGTCACCTTGTGCCCTTGGTCAGAAGTGAGTCACTGGGTACTGCCCTTGCTCAAGGGGAAGGAGAGAAGCCTTCATCTTAGAAGGGAGGAGAGCTGAAGAATTGGTGGACATACCTTAGAACCAGCTACCCCAAAGGGGATACTTCCTGGCAATCCGTCTTATGGGGTGCTTTGGAAATACTCATTCATTTGTTTGTTGACACATGTTTGCTGAGGGCTCTATGTGCCAAGCAGGTGCTCATGGGCTATTCTGAGGTTCTGCGAGTATGAGGCTGGGACAAAAATGAGGAGATCCCTTTCACAAATGTGGAAATGGAAGCTCAGCGAGGCCGACACTTTGTCCAAACCTAAACACATAGGAAAGGACAGAGTCATACCAACTCCTCGTCGCTCTGTAATATTCCCTTGCCACAGAAACACTTGAAACTTTTCCCACTTCAGGTAGAGGTGGGATAGGGGCTTAAACACAGCTCTGCTACTTCCTAGCTGTACGATCTGGCCCTCAATTTCCTCACTGATAAAATTGAGATAACTTTGCGCCTACCTCCTGGAGTTGCTGTGATGTCTAAAGGGATTAATTCCTCTACGATGCATAAGATACAGCCAGGCATATAGTAAGCAATCAATCAATGTTTGCCATTTTTATTATTTTTGCAATCACAAGGGTGTTATTTGGGTTCGTTGGCCCGGAAACTTCAGGGTCAGTCCTTGCTATTATCATAGCCCAAACCCAAATTTCATGAGTGTAACACATCCTTTCCTGCCAGCAGCCACAGTGTCTATGAATAAGCACTAGACTTGGGCTAGATACCTAGTTCTACCTGTAGAATAAGTCACTTAGGCAAGTTGCTTTACCTCTGCCCCATTCCTTTTTTTGTAAATGGATAAAGTAATACCTAATACACCTAAAAGGTGCACCTAATACCTCTTCACAGCAAACAATCGCTGCCTACCTGCCCCAGGCCTGGGGCTTTGATCAGGACAAGGATGGGAAATGGGAGTACAGAGCTAAATAAGACATGGTCTTAATCTCAAGGTGTCTTAGTCTGTTTTCTCTTGTTGTAACAGAATACCTGAGACTGGGTAATTTATAAAGAGAAGAGCTTTATTTCCAGCCTCATAGTTCTAGAGCAGTGGTAGAGTAACCTTAGTAATTGCCGTGTTGTTACAAATGGAAAAAAGGGGTCATGACCCACAGGTTGAGAACTGCTATTCTAGAGGCTGGAAAGTCCAAGACTGAGCAGCTCCATCTACTCGGCTTCAGGTGAGGAGGCCTCATGCTACATCATAACATGGTGCAAGGCATCACAGGGTGAGAGGGCTGCTCTTGCTGTCATTGAACAGAGTAATCCATTAACCCATTCATAAGGGCTGTGCCTCGTAAAGGCCCTGCATCTTAATATCCTTACACTGGGGATTGGCTTTCAACCCGTGTTTCAGAGGAGATAGACAATCAAACCATAGCATAAGATGTGACTGGGCATGGTTGCTCATACCTGTAATCCTAGCACTCTTGGAGACTGAGGCAGGAGGATCACTTCAGCTAACCATTTCGAGACCAGCCTGAGCAAGAGCAAGACCCCATTGCTACTAAAAATAGAAAAAAACTAGCTCAGTGTTGTGGCAGGTGTCTGTGGTTTCAGCGACTCTGGAGGCTGAGGCTGAAAGATTGCTTGAGTGCAGGTGTTTGAGGTTGTCAGCGAGGCTGATGTAACAGCACTCTAGCCTGGGCAACAGAGCGAGACTGTCTCAAAATAAAATTTTTTTTTCTGTTTTTTTTTTGAGACAGATCCTCAAGCTGTCACCCTGGGTAGAGTGCTATGGCATCACAGCTCACAGCAACCTCCAACTCCTGGGCTCAAGCGAGTCTCCTGCCTCCGCCTCCCAAGTAGCTGGGACTACAGGTGCCTGCCACAACGTTCGGCCATTTTTTGGTTGCAGCTGTCATTGTTTGGTCGGCCCGGACTGGATTCAAACCCACCAGCTCAGGTGTACGTGGCTGGCGCCTTAGCCACTTGTGCCATAGGTGCTGAGCCTTTTTTTTTTTTTTTTTAGAGACAGAGTCTCACTTTGTCACCCTTGATAGAGTGCTGTGGCGTCACAGCTCACAGCAACCTCCAGCTCTTGGGCTTAGGTAATTCTCTTGCCTCAGTCTCCCAAGTAGCTGGAACTACGGGCACCTGTCACAAGACCCAGCTATTTTTTTGTTGCAGTTTGGCTGGGGCCAGGTTTGAACCCACCACCTTCGGTATATGGGGCCGGCGCCCTACTCACTGAGCCACAGGCGCCACCCTGGCCTAAAAATTTGTTTAATTAAAAAAAAAAAAAAGCAGGCTGGGCATGATGGCTCATGCCTGTAATCCTAGCACTCTGGGAGGCTGAGACAGGTGGATTGCCTGAGCTCACAGCTTTGAGACCAGCCTGAGCCAGAGCAAGACCCCATCTCTAAAAATAGCCAGCCGTTGTGGCAGGCGCCCATAGTCCCAGCTACTTGGGAGCCTGAGGCAAAAGGATTTCTTGAGCCCAAGAGTTTGAGGTTGCTGTGAGCTATGATGTCACAGCGCTCTGCCCAGGGAGATAGAATGAGCTATCTCAAAAAAACATAAAAACAAAAACATATCACAGCACTAAGTATTAGTGGAGGAAGCAGACACATCAGATTAATGGCTCTACAGTTTGCTATGGCCATTAATAAAGGTGAGTCCAAAACACCTGTGAGCACAGGGGAGCCATAGCCAGGGAACAGGAAGGCCTTTGTGGACTGTCACATGCTGCTCCAAGCTAAGGGAGTACTGTCCTTTCAACAGATTCCCTCTCACCTGGAGTTGGAGGAGGAATAGGACTGGAATAGGCAAAGAAAGAAAGGTCTTCCAGGCAGCAGGCCCGAAAGGAACAAAGGCAGCTCCACCGACTTCAGGAAGGGGCCCCCCAGAGCGCTCAGAGACCAGCAGACCGACTGGTCTCACAGGAGAGATGGGCATAAGAAGGAGGTTTTTGTTTTTATGTTGTCCCAGCCCCCCATTTCAGATGATAAAACCCAAGGCCCAGAGAAGCAGAGTCTCCTAGGCATGCCGTAGCCAAATGCAGCTGCCCTGAATCTAGTGCCCGTGGCCCCCATCTTGCTGCTGGTGGGGGGCTGCTCAGCCTCTGTCCCATCACTCTCCAGCTCTGAGGACTGTGTCCCATTGGCTTGTCTCCCTTGAATGCTTCTCCACCCCCGCTTCTCTCTTACCTCTTCTAGAAGAAAGTTCCCCGACTTGCCCACCGAGTGGTGCCCCAGCTGCGGCTGCCCAAGCCCTCGGCCCTGTTTACCATGTACTCCTACCTGCAAAGCCATAAGATCAAGATTTTGGATATCTTCCACAAGGTGGATAAGCGCGGAAACTTGAAGATCACCAGGGAGGAGTTCTTCGAGGCCCTAAAGGCAGTAAGTGCTCCCCGCTTCACGTGACTGGGTCCCCTTTCCCAGGCCCCACATCACTGGAAAAGCAGACACAGGGAGCCCCAACTACCAGTATTGTTACTTGGAAAGCCGGACTGGAAAATGTAGGTGAACTGGAGCTAAACGGGACCTTTCCAAGCACCCTTGTTCCAGCCTAACCTTGAAAGCCTCTACAGGCATGGAAACTTTGCAGAGCTGACCCGTATCCAGCAGGGGAAGTCGCTGTCCTACCCAGCAGACACCAGACTGAGCCCAAAGAGACTGGGCCTTCAGATCTGCCTCTAGAACCTTCTAGAGCTTCTCCAGCTGGCATATAAATCAGGAAGTATTACAGCTCTTTTAGAAATCACACAGTGGTCTTGTTCAAGTGCAGCTTCTGGGCCAGTACATCCATGCAGGGCCTGAGGATGCAGTACTCTTTTTTTTTTCTTTTTTTTTGAGACAGAGCCTCAAGCTGTCACCCTGGATAGAGTGCCGTGGCATCACAGCTCACACCAACCTCCAATTCCTGGGCTCAAGCGAGTCTCCTGCCTCCGCCTCCCAAGTAGCTGGGACTACAGGCGCCCACCACAAGGCCCGGCCATATTTTGGTTGCAGCCATCATTGTTGTTTGGTGGGCCTGGGCTGGATTCGAACCCGCTAGCTCAGGTGTACGTGGCTGGCGCCTTAGCCCATACAGAGCCACAGGCGCTGCGCCCTCTAATTTTATTTTTATTTTTTATTTAATTATTTATTTTTTGAGACAGTCTTACTTTGTTGCCCTCTGTAGAGTGCGGTGGCATCAGAGCTCTCAGCAACCTCAAACTCTTGGGCTCAGGTGATTCTCTTGCCTTAGCCTCTTGAGTAGCTGGGACTACAGGCGCCCGCCACATGGCTTGCCTGTTTTTGTGTTGTTGTAGTTTGTTTGTTTGTTTTAGCAGGCCAAGGCCGGGCTCAAACCCACCACCACTGGTGTACGTGGCTGGCACCTAACCACCGCGCTACGGATGCTGAGCCCTAATTTTAAATAAGTAAAAATAAATGTCCATTTTCTCAATCACACCAGCTACATTCTGAGTACCCAGTAGTTACTTGCGGCACTGTAGGTTACTTGTTGGACTGTGTAGATGGGGAACATGTCTGTCACCATAAAAAGTTCTACTGGTCTAGCAGGGTTTGCAAAATATGGCCCATAGGCCAGGCACGGTGGCTCATGCCTGTAATACTAGTACTCTGGGAGGCTGAGGTGGGTAGATTACTTGAGCTCTCAAGTTCAAGACCAACCTGAGCAAGAGTGAGAGCCCATCTCTACTTAAAATAAGAAACTGAGGCATGAGGATCACTTGAGGCCAAGAGTTTGAGGTTGCTGTGAAGTATGATGCTATCGTACTCTACCAAGGGCAACAAAGTGAGACTCTGTCTCAAAAAATAAATAAATAAAAAATAAAAAAAAAAGAAAAATTAGGTGCTGTGGCAGGTGTCTGTAATCTCAGCTACTTTAGAGGCTGAGGCAGGAGGATAACTTAAACCCAAGAGTTCAAGGTTGCTGTGAGCTATGATGATGCTACGGCATTCTACCCAGGGTGACAGTGAGACTCTATCTCAAAAAAACAAGAAAAAAACCCACCCAAAACAACAACCAAAAAAACCCCTCTCCTTCTAGAATGTTCAGTATTTCTGGCAAGCCTTATACGCCTCCAGAGTTGCCCATCATCCTTATAAGAGCACAATGTATAGATTCCTGACCCTACAAGGGAGGTTGACAAGATGCTTGTGGACTGGGATGCTGGACATGTGAAATCATTCTTGTACCCAGTGTGGTAAATGCTGTCGTTAAGATTGTCACTAAATGGGGAGAGGGAGCCCAGAGGAAGAAATAACTCTATAAAGATGGTGGCGTCTGGACTGGCCTTTGCAGGAGAGGTGGGAGTTTTTCAGGCAGAGAGCGAGGACCATCTGAGCAAAGGCAGAGTGGGAAAAAGTGCAAGGTGTGTTAAGGGCTCTGTGTCCTATAGGGGCAATCTTGGGTATGAGTTAGGAGTGAGTGTGAATGAACTAAAAACAGGGTTCATGGTGGGTGGGGCCAGGCCAGTATGGCTTTGGCCATCAGGGCAGGACACTTGGAAAGGAGCCTGCCAGTCTTGGGGACTTCTCTCCTCAGCTCAGAGTCCCTCTGAAGTACCAAGAAGTGGAGGACATAGTGATCTATCTCAGCTCTCTTGGGAAGCACAACACTATCACCACGGAAATCCTGGCCAACACCTACAAGCAGTGGTCTTCGGCTCAGCAGAAGAGCACCGTTCCCCCCCCACAGGAAAGTGAGTACCCCTTTTTGCTTGTGCCTCTACGTCCCCGAAACAGTCACGGTGCAGGCAGCCTTGACCTCTCCTGAAACATTCATTTTCCAACTTCGGCTTACTGTAGTTTGGCCAACTTCTGGAATGTCTAGGCCCAGAGATCAACTAAGGAGCAGAGGCTCTCTTGGGTGCCCTGCTACCACTGTGTCCATTTAATGATGAATGAGCCCCAGCTCTTATTCTGAGACCAGGATACTCAAAGAGTAGTCTCAACCCGCCACAGCCCACCTGAGAAGCTGAGAACTGACCCAAATGACAAGCTCTTCCACAGATGTTTACTTGTATGAGGATCCCAGGCCTCCTTCCTATTAATCCACACCGTATCGATAAAATGTTAACTAAAATGTCTTGTTCAGCAACCAGAATTAGCACATGTTTAGAGTTTACTGGAAAGTCTGCTTTGATAATCTACTATAGGGGGCATTATAGCATGCTATCGGGAACAGTTGTATAAGTTGTCCACAGCAAAAATTCCATTTGCCAAGCTGTATGTTGGCCCAGATAAGGCATGGAGGCAAATTAGAAATGGACTTGCTAAAGCTCTGTGAATTTACTCTATAACACAAAGGTACATAATGTTTCCTTATATTTTAGTGCCATTGTTATTATAAAAAAAAAAAAATTACAACTACTCACCCATTTCAGCACTCTCCCCAAATATAACCACAGCTTTGTTTCTCTAAATGAAACAAATCTTGCTGTAACCCTATCCACTGTGTTGGCAGGAATTTAACCTCAGATATGTTTGGGGGGCTCCTTGCACTCCCTGAGGTCATGTCAGAGGCCTAGGGGAAGGTGCTGGGGGGGCAAGATTCCTTGGGGCAGGCTCAGCACCTGTGGCTCAATGGGCTAAGGTGCCAGCCACGTACACCTGAGCTGGCGTGTTTGAATCCAGCCCAGGCCCCCCAAACAACAATGACGGCTGCACCCAAATAAATGGCTGGGCGTTGTGGCAGGCCCCTGTAGTCCCAGCTACTTGGGAGGCGGAGGCAGGAGACTCACTTGAGCCCAGGAATTGGAGGTTGCTGTGAGCTGTGATGTGACAGCACTCTATCCAGGGTGACAGCTTGAGGCGCTGTCTCAAAAAAAAAAAAAAAGGAAAAGAAAACAACAGGACAGAGTGATGGAGTGGTGGGCAGGGAAGGCTTCTCTGAGCAGACATTGACAATGACACCTGAGTGATTTATAGGGGCCAGCTTCAGGGCAGTCTGGAAGAGCATCCTGGGCAGGTGGAACTGCCAAGGCCAAGGCCCTAAGGCAAGAAAGCTTTCGGGGACAGAAAGAAGTTAGGGTGGCTGGATGGAGAGGATGCAGGATGGACATGGGCCGGTTGGAAAGGCAGCTGGAGAGGGGGCCTTGTAGCCTGGGGAAAGGACCTTTGATTTTAGTCTAAGTGCTATGGGAACCAAGAGGAACGAGGTGATCTGGTGTTTTTATGCTATCTAGCCATATAATATAAATCTAGCCATATAAGATAAAAACTAGTGTTAACAATGGCTGGATACTTTTTGGACAGCTGTAATACAGACATACATACTAATATTTAAACATTTTTAGAGACAAGGTCTCACCGTACTGCACAGGCTGGAGTACAATGGCTAGTCATAGACGCAGTCATAGCTCACCATAGCCTCAATTCCCTGGGCTCAAGGGATTCCTCTGCTTCTGCCTCCTGAGTGGCTGGGACTCAGGCACTCACAACTGTGCCTGGCTCTGTAGTTTATAAAGATCCTATTTGCCACTTGGTGGAGACAGAGCAGAGCATGGATGAGCATGGCAGCTGGAGGGCTGAGGGGGTGTGCAGGTTAGGGAGGCTGCAGTGGGAAGGAGGAGAGAGACACATTCAGGGTACAACTCAGGTGGGCACTGCCCAGACATATGGGACGGGAGAAGAGGGATACCCTGGTGCCTGCTTGGCAGAGGCCATGGTTGGTTGGGCACCATCACAGTCCCTCCTTCCTTTGTCTCGCCCCTCTGACTCTAGACATGGCCAAGAACAGAGCTTTCCTAAAGAACCTGTTCAAGCAGGAAGGGGATTTGGACACCCAGTCTCCTGAGATGGACCTGCTAATGGTGCCCATGGTTGACACATACATGGAGTCCCGGCCCATGACCTTGGAGGAGATGGAGGAGGCAGGCAAATGGTACCGCAATCGGAGGAAGCAGCCAAAGGTATGCTACCAGCCCTGGGAGGGCACAGAGCTGGGGGACTGGGCCAGCTGGGGTTCACATCAGCACCGTGGCAACACCTGCTGGCTGAAGGAACCTATTGTGAGGGGGGTTCTCATCTCTCACTCTTCAGTCTGTGTAGGAATGATACCTGCCTTGCAAGGTTTTTGTGAAGATGAAATATAATAAGACCATATTTCCGCTGGGCATAGTGGCTGGATCCTATAATTCTAGTGACTCGGCAGGCTGAGGAAGGAGAACTACTTGAGGTCAGGAGTTCAAGACCACCCTGGGCAACATAGCCAGACCCTATCTCTAAAAAATGAGAAAAATTAGCCAGGCATGGTGGTGTGCACCTGTAGTCCTAGTTACTTAGGAGGCAGAGGTGGGAGGATTACTTGAGCACAGGAGTTTGAGGCTGCAGTGAGCTATAATGATGCCACTGCACTCCAGTCTGGTGATAGGGTAAGACCTTGTTTCTTAAAAAAAGAAAAAAAGAAAGAGAGAGAGAGATCACATTTCTGAAGGTATCGAGTTCCCCTCTTCCCTTTTTTTTTTTGATACAGAGTCTCATTCTGTCTCCCTGGGTAGAGCGCTGTGGCATCACCTGGGTTCAAGCCTTCCTCTTGCCTCAGCTTCCCAAGTAGCTGGGATTTCAGGTGCCTGCCACATGCCCAGCTAGTTTTTCTATTTTTAGTAGAGACAGGGTCTTGCTTTTGCTTAGGCTGGTCTTGAACTGCTGAGCTCAAACAATCCACCCACCTTGCCCTGCCTGAGTGCTAGGAGTACCAACACGAGCCACCCAGCTGGCTTTCCCATACATCAATTACTTTTCTTCCTGAGACCAGCCCTGCATCTTCATGGCAGGTAGAATTCGCGTGCCTGGCATAGGGCCTGACATGGAGTAGACCCTCCAGAAATAGCAGACCCTTCACTTCATGGCAAGTAAAGGAAGGAAGGACTAAGTGAATGACTTAGTTTATCCAATAAATATTTATTGAGAGCCTCTGATGTGCCAGACCCTCTCCTGGATTGTAGTGAAGGATTCAGTCCCTGCCCCAGGAACTGAAGTCAGGGAAGCAGACAGTGTTACTATGTATAAATATATAAGCTATAAATATGTATTTGCATATGCAATATATATATAATAAAATGGCAGATATTGGTAAGTGCTGTATCAACTAAGATTTGATTAAGTTGCCTAATAAGAAAACCCAAATGTTAAAGACTGCCAAAGTTGCACTATAAAGAAGCAGATAGTAAACACTTTAGATTTTGCGGGCCATATAGTCTCTGTCACACCCACTCAGCTCTGCGGTTGTAGCATGAAAGCAGCCAGAGACACCTAAACAAATGAGGGTGGCTGTGTGCCAACAAAACTTTGTTTATAAAAACAGGTGGTGGGCCAGATTTGGCCTATGGGTTGCACTTTACTGTTTCTGTTGTTAGAAGCTTTAAAAAGTAGATTTTTATTCCCCTTTGGTTAAAAAAGCAGCAGCAGCAGCAGAAGGCATTAACTAACAAAAGTGGTTGCATGCTCCCCAGGCTCTTCAACCTCAGCACAAGCTTCCTCTTCAAGGTCATAGATGGCTGCTCCTAATTTAAATCCCCACACAGCCAAACACTTGCATGCCAATTTCAGCTACAGCTGCTACAGCCTGTGTACTGTGTCCAACAGGTGTGTGTGCACATCCATGGACAGGGCTGTGCACGCAGAACCACGCACGCTGGCCAGTTAAGGTCTCATGGGGGATGACCTTGACCACGTGTGAATTCTCTGCTGAGTCATTTGACTTCAGAACCTGAACTGCAGCCCCACTGTGCACGGTTCGCCTTTCAGAGCAGCCTCGCAGGAAGTCCCTGGGACAACATGGGGCAGGGAAGAGTAAGCCTCCCCGTGTTCTCTTGCAGCTCCCCATCCCCTCCATCCAGTTCATGGAGCGGTGCCGCCTGGTGCGCTGTGGAAACAGGCGCTTGGACGAGCACTGCCTGCCGTCCACCATCCGTGGGGAGATGAACATGCTCATTGGCATCATCCGCAGGGACGACTTTCTGGTCTACCTGCAGTGCTGTAAGCTCTGTGAGTTCTACGGCATCCCGCTGTCGGAGGACACCCTCATGAAAGGTAAGGGCTTGGTGGATGGCCCTTGTGAACTTACCCAGAGGCCCCAAGCTAGGGCGAGAGTGAGGTCTGGCTGAGGCACCCATGTACCCACTCAAGCTGCTGTGACCTGGGGAAGGGACACTGGGAATATGGAGGGGAGGAGGAGCAGCCCAGCCTGTTTCTGGATGGCACTTCTAGAACACAGGCCTAGACGTCTGGTCCCCCAGCTGAGATTTGGGGTGGGGGCTGGGTTCTGTAACCGTGAGCTTGGCGAATTGGAAGCTTTTCCAGAGCAGGAAGCTCTAAGGACAGTTCTGGGCAAAGGATCCTGGTCTTTGGGCATAAAGAAACAATTCCAATACTGAAGACACGACAACTCCTGTCAAAACCCTTCTCTAGGCCAGGCCTGTTTCTCGGTTCTAGTGCAACAGGCAGTGAGGCAGGAATGCACCTGGAGACAGACCTGCTGAGGCCCTTCCCACCCTACACAGACATAGGACTCAGATGAGATTTCCATGCTGTGTCTGCCCTCTGCTTGGGGGAAGAACAATGCTTTCATATATCCAAGCTGATCTGAGCCCTCTGCATCTCTGGGTAGTGAGTGCTTCTGATGTGGGGATGGGGGAGGGCCCAGCATTTGATGGCAACTTAGTAATGCTGGCATCCCAAGCTTGTGACCTTATGAATTTATAAATATAGTGGGCAGGACTCTCTCTGTACTGCAAAAACATGAAGCAATCCAGGCATGGTAGTTCACACCTGTAATCTGAGCACTCTGGGAGGCTAAGGTAGGAAGATCCCTGGAGCTCAGGAGTTCGAGACTAGCCTGAGCAAGCGCTAGACCCTGTCTTTACTAGAAATAGAAAAGCTAGTTAGGCATTGTGGTGGGCACTTTTAGTCCCAGCTGCTTGGGAGGCTGAGGCAGGAGGATCATTTCAGCCCAGGAGTTTGAGTTTGCTGTGAGCTATGACACCGCAGCACTCTACCCAGGATGACAGAGTGAGACTCTGTCTCCAAAAAAAAAAAAATTAAATAAATAGATAATAAAAAAAAAATAACATGGACCAGCAAGCAGCACATGGAGGCAAAGATTTTTCTCATAGGACCCTTGGAGGGAGGAACTCCTACCATCCTGAGAAATGTAGGTTTCTGAAAAAGGAACACACCAACAGTGGTGTGACTTACTGAGAACAAGAGTTAACAGCCACAATCGACCATTTCCACCTTTTTCCCAAAAGGGAAGGAAACATGAGTTTTCCAGGGCTAACATAACAAACTACCAATAGTCTATGGGTTACAACAAGAATTTATTTATTCTGGAGGCTTTAGAAGTGCAAGATCAAGGTGTCAGCAGGGTTGGTTTCTTCCAAGGCCTCTTTCCTTGGCTTGCAGATGGCAGCCTCCTTGCCGCCTCTTCCCTTGGTCTTCTCTCTGTGCATATGGGCCTTCGTGTCTCCCTTGTGTGTCCCCATTTCCTCTTATAGGGACACCAATAAATTGGATTAGGGCCAACCTTTCTAGCCTCCCTTTAACTTGATCACTTCTTTTTTTGTTTTTTCGAGACAGAGTCTCACTTTGTCACCCTTGGTAGAGTGCTGTGGCATCATAGCTCACAGCAACTTCAAACTCTTGGGCTCGAGCAATTCTCTTATCTCAGCCTCTCAGGTAGCTGGGACTACAGGCGCCCACCACAATGCACAGCTATTAGAGATGTCTCACTCTTGCGCAGGCTGGTCCCGAACCTGTGAGCTCAGGCAATCCACCGGCCTCTGCTTCCCTGAGTGCTAGGATTACAAACGTGAGGCACCTCGCCCTCTTTAAAGGTCTTATCTCAGGAGCAGGGGCAACTTGAATCTATACTCCCAGCCTACAAATCTAATTAAAAACAACACCCCCCCACCCCAACAAAAACAACAAAGGCCTTATCTCCAAATACAGCCAAATTCTAAGGTACTGGACGTTAGGACTTCAACATTTTGGAGGGACACAATTTAGTGCATAACAGGTCTATACAGCAAAATATGGCCAAAGGCCTTCAGAAACACAGGCAAAGCAACTCCAGTGTCACTGTTCCTCACTGCAAAGTGAGACTCTGTCTCAAAAAAACAAACAAAAGAAGAAGTGATCGAGTTGAAAGGCTAGAAAGGTTGGCTCTAATCCAAGTTGCTGCCTGTCTAGGCTGGGAGGGCAGAGACAGAGGAGTCCTGTAGCTCTGATGTTGACTTTTCACACTGTTGTGGCAGGTAGCTGTAGTCCCAGCTGCTCTGGAGGCTGAGGCAAGAGAATTGCTTGAGCCCAGTTTGAGGTTGCTGTGAGCTATGACGCCACACCATTCTACCAAGGGTGACAAAATGAGATTCTGTCTCAAAAAAAAAATCCTTTCTTCTCCCTTCCTGAGTGAGCCTCACCTTCCTAGCTCATTTACACCTCTGCTTTACTCAGTAGTGGGGCTGCAGCCAGTGTCTCCCAAAACACAAGCAGACATGCCACACACCCCAGACTGCTCCTCTGGGTTGGGACTTCCCCAAACATGCCTCCTTTGTCTGTCGGCCCCAGTGCATTGGGCCACTGTTGATTCTGTCCACTGCTGTCTTTCGCTAGCTCCTGGGTTGCTACAGGGGTGAGCTTCAGCTGTCCGCAGACCTCACACTCAAGGGCACCCAGGAGTGTCTCATGAGTGGGCACCTCCTTGCTCCTGAATTGACCAGCCTTGGCCACTATCGTTGGGTGTCTTTCTAACAGAGGCCTGATCTCCTCTAGGCAGAGAGGTTCGAATATCAGGACTTCCAACTCTGTGTTCTAGACTAGAGTTTGGTGGGCTCGGACTCAGGGACCAGAATTCTAGAACTAGGGTATTTCAGTGAAGTTTTATTGGTTTTCTGCCTTGATTTTATAGATAATACTAGCTCATTTGAATTTTTTTTTTTTTTTTTAGACAGAGTCTCCCTCCATCACCTGGGCTAACATATAGCCTCACCCTAACTCACAGCAACCTCACACTCCTGGGCTCAAGTGATCCCCCTGCTTCAGCTTCCCAAGTAGCTGGACTACAGGTGCCCACCACAACACCTGGCTAATTTTTTTCTCAGGCTGGTCTCAAACTCCTAGCCTTAAGCTATCCTCTTGTCTTGGCCTCCCAGAGGGCTAGGATTACAGGTGTGAGCCACCACCTTTAAATTTTTTTGAAAACATAAAAATAAAAATTCTCCCAGCCTGAGTTGGCCACTATTAAAATTTCCCTGACCATCCACTTACAAAGAAATCTCTTTTTCTTTTCCATTTGTATAAAATTATTTCTATAAATCACCGAAAAATCACGCATACTATTAAAAATCATGTATGTCTTTTGAAAATGTTGCTGACCCTTCCCTTCTCTCTCCTAATTTCTTACCTGCACAGAACCTTCCCCAGTGCCCATTCGACCAACATTAACAACCTGGAGTGTTAACTTCCACTACTTTTTCTAAACACGAGATTTTTGTGGGTTACCATCTTAGGACGAGCACTTCTCAACAGCTGTAGGAAGGTGGACACCCTGCTCATTATTTTTATTTATTTATTTATTTATTTATTTATTTATTTATTTATTTATTTATTTATTTTGTAGAGACAGAGTCTCACTTTATCGCCCTCGGTAGAGTGCCGTGGCGTCACACAGCTCACAGCAACCTCCAACTCCTGGGCTTAGGCGATTCTCTTGCCTCAGTCTCCCCAATAACTGGGACTACAGGCGCCTGCCACAACAC